>JADLZL010001523.1:0-35195 GCA_015844335.1 Chrysopogon serrulatus
GTCTGCAAAGGCCAAAGGGATGAATACAGTTATTGTCAAGTATCGGAATAACAGGACAGCTGACAAGGCAGATGAAAATGCTGCATATACCATAATTTTTTATTCAGATTTGCACAAAGCTAATAAGTTTGCAAAATGAGCGAGCTGCCAATTTTTTGACATTGCATAGTATGATAATGATTGAAGACAAAAATCTAAATTCACAGATTGTGCCCACAGATCACATCGACCCTTCAATTATGGCTAACGGAGATGTCATCTTTGTCGTGTCTGGAGAGAACTTTATTTACATTTGGGAGAAACAGTTACCTGCACATCATGTTTGTTTGGACTCAACTGGGTCCAGACATGCCTTGATCACATTTTTCTTTAGAAAATTACAATCTACTCCCTCCGTTCTAAATTATAAGTCGCTTTGACTTTTTTGGTTCATCTATTTTGCTATGTATCTAGACACATTATTATATCTAGATACATAGCAAAATGGATGTACCAAAAAAGTCAAAGTGACTTATAATTTGGGACGGAGGGAGTAGCTATGTATAAATCCAAGCATGATTTACCCAAACCTTCTTATAATGTGAATTGTCCAAATAACTTAAATGCATATACGAAATGCTCCCTTGCTCTAACCACAATGACAATAGTTCTAGATTATTCTGGCTAGGCGCTAAAAGGATGGTGTGGCCAAGCCGCGCCTGGTTGTCTAGTATCAAGGAATCCATCCCAAACCCAATCCATGGACCGTTTTTAAGGCCCCCAACCCTGAGCTGAGCTATGACATGTTAGACTAACTATTCGAATGGTATTTAGACAATGGTAGGATGATTAGAAATGAGAACGAATTTAGGGTTAAGTTGTTGTCGATAGAACTGGAAGTATAGGTTAGTGGTAAGAATAATCACGCAACTATGTGATGTAATAATAGAAATCTAAAATATTAATAAATGCTCTATAATTAGGGAGTAATCTTTTGAAAAAGGGATCTTGTTTTGTTAGAAGAGTTTACCTTGCAGTCTCTTGTTCATGCATCCTTGTGGAAACAACAATAGTAACCTGTTTCATGTAAGTTGTAGTTCAATAATATAATATAGTAGATAGATGTTTTTACTTATAATAGATCTCTGCAAAAACAATTGGCAAGGCTCAAATTATTTGTACACATGGTTAGTTTTTCATATTGTTGAATGAACCAAAAGATTAGAAAGTTTCAAAGTGAAATTTATTTTAATAACACATATAGCTACACATAGTAAGTATATTAGCTTTCTTACTAGGCAACGAATGCTATGCAAACCAGACTCCTGTGCAAACTATGCAAACTCTAATCAAGACCACAGAAATCTAATCCGATGGCTGGTAATTTTAGCACTTAAACCCCTCCACTCATCCCCATCGGTTGTTGCAAAACACCCCCATGAGTGGGAGGGTTTAATTGCTAAAATTACCAACCATTGGATTAGATTCCCCGTGGTCTTGATTAGAGTTTGCATAGTTTGCACAGGAGTCTGGTTTGCATAGCATACGTTCCCTTCTTACTATTCAGAAGGTAGTTGACACTGTAAATTTCAGAACATCTATTGTGCCAGATAGAAATGGATAGTGTTACCTGGAGAGACTATCATGACAATTTGGAAATCCAAGCAAATCGGCTAAAAAAAAAGAGGTGGATGCCTTTAGTTATTTGATCGAACAACTGCTATTCGTGAACATTCACACATACAAAAATAAAAAATTGAAATCCATTTGAGTATCAGAGTCTGCATAAATTGGAGTTCTCATCCTAAATTAAGGGTTAAATCCTCTTCTTCCTGCACTGCTCTGCATTTCATCGTCGTTGTATCTTTGCCAGTGCCCAGCTGCCAATGGCCAAGCAAGATATAATGGTGTGCGGACATGCACTGGGGAGCGAGATGCTGTGTAGGAGAGTAGCACTATAGCAGGCTCGCTAGCTGTAGAGAGGGGAGGAGCAAGGAAGGGAAGGAAAGGGGTCAGGGCCCCGCTTCAGCAGGCGTAGCCGTGTAGACTGAGTATGTGCGACCTCTCGAGTTCGCTTGATGGGTGACGGACGCAGGCAGAGCAGGGGACAGCCAGGGAAATCCTCGATTCCGGCCGGCGTGGAAGCGGCAGGGAGATGAGGCTCACCCGCGGGTGGCCGCAGCCGGGCTGCGATGGCCCCTGGCCACCTGGCTATGCGCTGCGGCCGGTACCTGTGCCTGCCAAGATGGCTCCGGATGGCCGGAGCCGCCAAGCCCGCGTGGGGCCGGGCCGGCGTGGCGTGGAAGCGGCGGGGAGATGAGACGCGCCTGCCGGTGGCCGCAGCCGGGCTGCGATGGCCCCTGGCCGCCTGCCTATGCGCGGCGGCAGGTACCTGCGCCCACTGGAATGGCCGGAGCCGCCAAGCCCGCGCGGGGCCGGCCGGGTTGCAGGGGCGCTGGGGCTTCGTATCGTGGGGCCTGCTTGGTTGCAAGCCAAATTTTGTCAAACCAAAATATGGGATTTGGCAAGTAATTGGTTTGATGTCAAAATATTGGCAATCTCTTCCAAAAATTTAGCAAGACAAAAATTTTCTCTCTTGTTGGTAGCAAACCAAGTACTCACCTTGGTTGTCTTGCCAAAAGATTGGTTTGCTCGAATATTGGTATACCCTTATTTTGGCTTGCCCTAAAATTGGCATGGCAAAGATTGGTCTTTAACCAAGCAGACTCCACATTCGCATTTGGCTCGACGGTGACAGGGGAAGGAGGGGACGCGGAGGGGAACGGGCGGAGCTACATGCGGCCCGGGAAGGTTCCCATGGGCAAGGACGACAGCGAAGCGGGTAGCAGACCCAAACCAACCTGCATTTGACGGCCTAGATCTTATGCTCGCCTGATCCAACGGTTAACAGTTAACAGGCGATGTGGCCCAATCCACTGGTCCGCTTTTGGTGCATAAGTCGTATATGAGAGATAGTTCATATGTGAGATGGACATGGGCAGGTAGCTCTTCCTTTTTTTCTCCGCAATGGTATATCTGAATTTCAGTACTCCAAAAGCAACGAAATTAAAGTTTTTACTCCTCTGTTCTAAATTACAAATCTCTTAATTTTTTTATACATCTATTTTACTATATATCTACCTATACTAAATACGTAACAAAATAGATATACCATAAAAATCAAAGTAAATTATAAATTAGAAAGAAGACAGTACCAACCAAAAAAGAATATACTAAATACGTAGAAAATTGATGTACATAAAAAATCAAAGTAACGACTTATAATTTAGAAACGAGATAGTAGTACCAGCAGAATAGAACGCACTGAACTTAATGAAAAGCCACGCTGGAATGAAGACAGAGGGACTGGTCCAAAGCGAACCCGAAACCATCAAACGTTAGACGTAGAGTACAACGGCACCAGCAAAACATAGCAGCCAACCACGCGCAACACAATACATGCCCAGATGGCGCCAACAGCTCGCAGGCTGTGCCCAAGCTTCAGAGGCCTCTTCCGTCATCAAGGCTACCACTCCACTCAAACAGCCGCTAGCCTGTTGTCAGCTCCATCCATCCGCCCTTGCTGGTGAAAGTGCACCTCCGTCGTTTTAAGACTTCTGCACCATGCTCCATAAAACGTGGGTGGTAGCTACATCTACATCCTACATCTGTGCATACAAAAAAAAAAAAAAAAAAAAAATCTAGATTTGACCGAATCAAGTCATTTTGAGATTAACACTTAATTCCAAATACAGGTATTATGAAAAAATAAAAAATCTAATAATTATTATTTGATGTCTAAATATCAGTTTATTTTTCTAGATTTAATAAAAAAAATAGAACGAACTAACTTTGTTTGAAACTATAATAAATATATTATTTTTTTAGATAGAGGAAATAGTTATGGGCCACTTTTACAAAAAGGTAGTAAGGCTGGAGTAGCTCTCTGCATTGTTTGAGAATGTGGCTCCAAGCCCAAAGCTGTAACACCCCTGGTGTTACGTTAACCTAAACTTGCCACATGTCATCATAAGCATGTCATTAGCATTTATAATTGGAGAATACTAATGCGAACAACCAAAATGAGTTTATTTAATTCTAGGGTTGTTTGAGCTCCTTTACATTGTATGTGTATGTGTACACCATTTAAATTTCACTTAAATGCTTAAGTAGGGTTTTAAAAGTGATTAACCTAAAAGCAACCTTGAAGTGATCAAGTGTTTGGCTAACCCTAACTCATACCCCAAACATGTTTTACAAGTCAATTATGAAAAATCAAGAACTCAAGTTGATTTTGAAATTCAAACTCCAACTCTAGCTAGAAATGGCTAAGTGTTGGAAGTTTTATTTCACTTTCAATTTCTAGGAGCTAACCGTAATTAATTTTTTAAATAAAATTTGCTAACCATTGGCACCATTTCAAAGTATGAACTTTATACTTTGAAAATGTGCTATTGGTTAGGGGTTCAAGATTACCAATTAATCATTAATTAATTGCCCAAAAATCCAATTTGAAATTCCTTTTCAAAAACCCTAAATTTCAAGTGTTTTTGTCCCCTTTGCAATTTCATCTCAAAATATTCAAAATTTGGGAAAACTCCAAAAATACAGTTTGTGCATCTCTTTGAGCTCTACAACTTTGGTATATAAAGTTTTTTTCAAGTTTTTGAATAAAATTTGAAGTAATTTCAAAAGTTCTCCAAATTGGGAATAGTCCCTTTTGCATTTTAAACTCCAATTCAAAAATTATTTGGTTTCATGAAAAACTTTCTAAATGAAAGTTGTAGATCTTGAAAAATGGAACAACTTTTATTTTTGGAGATTTTCATCTTTTATTCAAAATTCAAAAGTAATTTTGAAATTTCAGAAAAAGGGAAGGTGACAAGGTGCTACAGTAGTCCCGGGGGGGGGGATCCTTCTTCTCTTCTCCTCTCTACCATGCCGCCGACCGTTGCCGTGGCTTCGCCTCCGGTCTTCCAGCGTGAGCTACCACGCCGCGAAGCTGCTCTAGCCGTTCGCCCCATGCGCTATCCACGCTCTCGAGCCGTCGCGGGTGCCTTTTTATTCCCGGGGTGATGGCGAGCACCTTTTTTTCTTTTCTCCTCCGCACCGTCGCCGCCGTCATCGGTCGCCCGGTCAAATTGGCGCTGGCCGCTGCTCCACCGCCTACGCCACTTTCTCCAACAACTCCGCAGCTTCTTCGGCGACGTCCTCAACCACTTTGCGCGGCCAATCTTCCTCGGAGTCGCTCTAGCGCCTCCTCCTTCCCTAGCGCCGGCAGAGCGCCGCCGCCGTGCCCTCGCATGCGGCCAGCCTCCTCCGGCGCCATTCCAGTCCAACCAACACTCGTCCCCGCTTCTCCAGGCCATGTTAAGTTGAGAGGAAGCCTTCGAGCTACCTCTTCCGCTACACAAGTAGCCCATCGCCGCCGATCCATTACCGCCGCCCGAGCCGCCATGACCACCTCCACGCGTGCTCGGTGACCCGGCTAGGGCGGTGTAGTACCTTGTTGTGACCGGAAGATAGAGAGGAGCATGTTGGTGCTCTTGATGTCGCCTCTTGGAAGTCGCCGTCGACGAGGACGACCATCGCCGTCGTCGCCCCTCCGTTTGAATCGAGGAGAAGGGAGGGAGGAAGACGGCGCCGACAACTGGGCCCGTGCCGTCAGTGAGAGAGGGAAGGAAGGGGGAGTCAGCCGGCCGAGCTGGGCCGCAGCCGGGCCATTTGGGGCCGTAGCCCAGTCTAGAG
This sequence comes from Chrysopogon serrulatus, assembly GCA_015844335.1. NCBI lineage: Eukaryota > Viridiplantae > Streptophyta > Magnoliopsida > Poales > Poaceae > Chrysopogon > Chrysopogon serrulatus. The sequence goes on from JADLZL010001523.1 coordinate 5,728, forward strand.
AGGGAGAAAAAGTTTTCTCTTTTTCTAAAACGAATTTCATTTCCTGATTTTCATCTTTTCATAATTAAATATTCTGGGCAAATAAAAATGTGACAAAAATATGTGTGCGATCCTCATGATGTGTAGTTTCATAGAAAAATAGGCTTGCAGCATGTAAAGTACTTTTGTCATGTTTAATAATTGCCACTTTTAATTAATAAAAGGCATGATGTTTGATTTTTGTAGAGCAAAGTATTAATCCAAAAATCATGAAACTTTAGGGTTAAGCTTTTCATATGAAAATTGACCTCCACTAAATTTTTAGTACTGTTTTAAGCAAGTTTGGTATAAAAAGTAATTTTCACCTTGTTTAAAGCCTGTGAAAATAATTAATAAAATAACCATTAGTTAATTAGTTTTCTAATTAAAATGTTGGGTGATTTGTGGTATTGTTTGAAGACCTTGGGTCAGTGACCCTCTCTAGTCCAAGGCATGACCATGTACAGTTATATGTAGGGTTTGCTCCCATGCCTAATAATTGATAAAGTGACTTAAGTGATTTGTAAATGTTTCTTTTGGATGTTTTTCTTTTTTTGGTATTTCTTTGAAGACCATGAATCATAAACCCTCCCAATGATTCATGGCTTGTTTGTGTAGTGTTAGTAAGTAGTCATCATCACATGTGTGTTGCATAGTGATAGTTATCATCACATGTGTAGTAATAGCTAATTAATTAGTAAGTTTAATTAGCGGCTTTCAACGACTGTAAAAAAGTTTAATAAATTAGTAATCACCCTTAATCACTATTAGGGTTGCTTGATTTTGAGATTGAGTGATGACCCTAGGTCATTAACCCTAATGACCTTCGGCAATTCAATTACGTTGATTGCGTACTGTTGATTAATCGTAGTCGATGTTAATGATGATCTCTTAGCATAACTATACCACGAAGGAAAGTTGTACTCAAGATAATAATGAATTAAGTTGTTTCGTTCCTGTTGCCCTGCATCATGCATCATGGCATGCATTTCATCATACTTAAACATGCATCATTTCATGTACGTATAGTCCACGTGAGAGCGATGGCTCACGATGGTCAAGTTTCGGAGGAGGTTCGCGATGATCCAACCCTGACGAGATGAATCCCCGAAGACGTTGATGCCGAGATTAATAACTAACCTTCTCTGCAACGCAGGCAAGCCCCGGATGCATTCAACCCTTCCTTGAATTTTGAAAGTCCTTTATAATGTTATGTTGATAATATGATGCATTAGGTGTAGGAGTTGAGTGATATCCTATCTTGATGCATTTACCGTACTTTGATATACTATCCCTGAAACCTGTTTTGATTTGAAAATACTTAGTATATGCTTAGTCTCGCTGATAGCCTAGGCTTTATAAATAAAAAGTTTTTCAAAGTTTGATAACAATACCCCGTTGAGGGAAATTATGAAAACCTGATGTTGCTTGTTGTTTATCTTTGACTTTGATCGGGTCAAGGATAGCCAATAAGAACATGATGAGTAAATTGAGACGCCGGTGGAGTGACTTGCACCAGGAGGGGCTAGTGCCCTGGTGTAGTGTCGTCCACTTGTGTCGGTTAAGGACCGTCCGATGTTTGGCCCTGGGATCATGAGGTTATTGGATATTACTAGTCGCATGCTAATTGCGGTAAGCTCCCTTTGTACGATCCATACGAGAACGGACACCGGGACGGAAGTAGCGTGTACCCACACTACGAGCGCACCGCCGACGGTTGTGACCGACGGCGTAGGGAGATGGTGTCTTGTGCTCTCGTGGCTAGGACCCGCTTCGTCCGGAGAAATGCAAGCGTGAGTTGATGTATGTGAGATGTTCGGTCCTCGCATACATCGTGGTGGCTAGGAAGCCCCACTGGGTATATAAAGCGATTCGAATCGTCGGTGCTCCACGATATGGGAGACTTGATCCGAGTCCCGCATCGTAGTAATGAGGAAAGTTGCTGAGGATGGAAAGTTTTGGAAATCGAGATCTTGCTTGACAAGTGTTTGCTCTAGACTAGGATAACCTAGATGGATAGCTTAATGCTTAATGAAAATATCGGATAAGAATGAATAGTAAGGATCAACATTAGTCGCTTTTCTGCAAAGGTGTCTTTGATTCTTGCTAAAGCCTTACCTTGATTCCTATCAACCAGCATTCCCGAAGTCTTCTCCCCTCTTTTTTTCGTCGGGTAAGTCTTATGGAGTACTTTTTGTACTGTGGTTTGTTTGACCCCCATTGCGGTGTTGACTAGTGTTGCTTGACTTTGGTCATACCAGTGGGCTTGGCATGATCGAATATCTTCCGTCTACAAAGTTCTTTTCTCGCTTCCGCAAACCCAGTTAAGTTTTGTTTAATCAAACTCTGATCAAGTGTTGTAATCCTCTTTTGTAAATTTTCCGCTACTCTGTTATGCTGTTTGTATGAATGGTTGTAATACTGCAAGTTCTTTGTAAGAAGTGGATCCTGGAGGATCGTGGTGTCATCGGGGTTTCACCCGACAGAACATTCTGAGTTATGTGGTACACAAGTACGGCTGACAGAGGTCTTAAGGACAATATCAGGTGCTTGTGGGCCATATAGTTTAGAATATTCTGCCACAAAAGCCCACGTCAGTAGGCCCAAATATGCATTAGTCCAACACGGTCGGGTTATAGGTATCTAAAAAATAAAATAATATTTTTTAAAAAATTAGACAGTTTAAGAATGCTGATAAAAGAGCATATGCCCTTATTTTCTTTCCTGTCGTGGAGGATATCCCTTTTTTTTTTTTTCTGTTATCGTTTGCATGCACTATGATTAGCTAATGCATTATTAGTAAAATTTTTTGTAGCATGTTATTTTTTTCAAACAATTTTAAACCTCAACATGTCATTCATTTTTGGATGATTGAGTATTTTACAAAGTAGACTCTTTTTTGTTACATTTTTATCATTGAAGCTTCAAAGCGGCCAGTTGAGGTTCTAGAAAAATATTCTATATTATGGCAAGCTTTTTTTTTTCTCTCTCTTCTAGAAATGAATTAGGAGCTAGTGAAGCTAGAAAAGCATTCATCCAAAAAAAATTCATATACGTAGGATTTTTATTCAAGAAAAAGTAACATATAGGTAATATAAAATATAATATATGTTCATACTTATTAGATAGTTTTTACAAATGGTTGGTTGTTGTAATTGATTATGAAATAATTGCCATCGTTAATAAAAAATATGTACACATGCAACACTAATAATACCATGATAAAGCCAAAGAAGTCCGCATGTAGCTGATGTAAAAATGGAAGGAAATCAATTCTGGACCAACTGTTTGTCCAAATGCTAAAAAGCATCATGTTTTCTAGGACACAATTTAAATATTAGAAAATCAAAATTTTTTGGGACAGAAGGAGTACAAAATATATCTTGAGCCTTAATATTACTATCATCTATGAGGTACATTGAATTCAAGGATGCAAGTTTGATGCCAAACTTATATATATGACCAATTTTTAGTCAAAGATGGTAAATTCAATTTTTTGTATACAAAATATATTTATTATTTTAGGAAAGATGAAATATTTCTCATAGTTACCTTATGGGGTCGGGACTGGTTTCTTTTACTTTTTTAATCAGCTATGATACTGTTAGAAATTTGAAATTAAGACCACTTTACATGGAGTGGGTAATGTTTGTCCATGAGATTACAACTGGAACAATGGCAGATGAATCATCATTTTGTTCTTTCTATAAATATAATAGAAATATACCAGAAATCTCTTAAGAAGGAAGAATAGATCTCTTGATGATTACACCCGTGTCCTCTGCAGTACCAACTTGAAGAAACCTGCTTTCACATGTTCTCCACATGCCCTTTCAATGTTGAAAACTGGAATTCTCTCTCCATCCATTGGAATCTCAATCTGCAGCCTCTAGATATGGTCATCCAAGCCAGAACAAATTTTGGTTGTGGCATCTTTTGAGAGAGATCATGATTACATCCTATTGGGTTATTTGGATCACCAGAAATGGAGTGATTTTTTATGGAAAGACCTTCAGCCTGAATTCATGGAAAATTAACTCCAAGGAGGAGCTTAGATTGGTTTGTATCAAGGCTAAACAAAAAATAAGTGATGGTATTGCTGGATGGTGTTAAAATTTCCCTTAATGTTTTTAGCTCCTTTTCTTTTTGGGCCTTGATAGCCTTGTAAACTGTACATAGTGTACTTTTGCACTCCTTTTATATATAAAAAAATAGATAGGGGCTTCCCTACCGACTTGTCAAAAAATAAAGTAGAAATTAAAATATAAACTATGCCTATCTATTTTTTAAGAGCATAATTAACAACAGGTAATAAAGTAACCAGTAAACGGGTGGAAAGAGGCCCGTGGCTCTGCGCTACCGTTCATTATCCTCGGGACCATTTGGATACATATGGAGCCCAAGAAAACTCTTGCCTATGGAGCACTTCATTAATTTTTGCTAATATACTAACTTGTAAAAATAGTAAATTGGAGATAGCTATGCGTCAAATATCTGAAAACAAATGCAAGCAAACCATTGGTAAACCGCCCATATTTCACATCCACGAGACTGCCGCGCCCTCCGACTTGTGAAACTAGCTATATAGGTTCGACTGTTGGAGCCTTCAAGGTAGCGAGATTGTTGCCTCAGCCCCCAGTGAACATAGCTTGACTCAGGACCCTTGTGGCCTGATCCTACTTCAGCAACCTGACGAGACCTGTTGGCACAACTGCACAATTAAGCATCAAGCACGTGTCAAGCCGCAGATGCTCAAACTTTTCTACATATGGAACACTCTTTTCATGTAAAATAGCAAGTAGAAATAGCGTGCCACCATTTGTCATGTGATTGCACTTGGATATGGTACATTTGAGTAGACGGATCTCACGCATTCACATGCATGACGCGAGAATAATGCAGGTTTACTCACTTTCACTTCATTCAAATTGTATACCGAGTACTTTGTTGTACTCCCTCTCGTCACTAACACTTTTAGTTACTGCTCTCTAAAAAGTATAAAATACATGGAAAAAAAATATTGGTGCGCAGTGGCAATGCTTTAACCTCCAGCTAGCCTGCGTAGAGCATTTTACTCAGGTTCTAGAAGGAGAGGATAACTACTTCCATATGTATTACCAGTAGCCCAGTGTGTTGTAAATGTTAAAAAAAAAAGGGTTAAGTCCACTTTAGAACCTCCAACTATCGTACAAGTCTAGATTTCAACCTTGAACTTTAAAACCGGATGATATTGGCCCTTCAACTCTTGAAAAAGTTCACTTTTCAACCTTGGGCGGTATTGCAGGCGGTTTTGGTGTGTAAACAATAACTTTTGGTATTTTTCTATAGTAATGATATTTGTTTATTTCATAACTAATTATTGGTACATGCTAAATTCATGAAATTTTTTGTGTAGCCTCTTCATGATGTACTCTACCTAGAAAAAATATGAAACCTAGAAAATGAATAGTTTTTGCATGTTTTAAAATTACCTATTTTAATTAATAAGTGCAAATTCTATGATTTTTGTAGGTCAAAATAAATATCCAAAAATTATGAAAATTGATTTGTAGCTGCTTTATGATGATATCAACCTGTACAAAAAGTTTGGGATGAATTTGAAATATTTAAATAAATTCTTATTGCACTTATTAATTAAAATAGGTAATTTTAAAATATGCAAAAACTATTCATTTTCTAGGTTTCATATTTTTCCTAGGTAGAGTACATCATGAAGAGGCTACACAAAAAATTTCATGAATTTAGCATGTACCAATAATTAGTTATGAAATAAACAAATATCAGTACTATAGAAAAATACCAAAAGTTATTGTTCATACACCAAAACCGCCTGCAAAACCGCCAAAGGTTGAAAAGTGAACTTTTTTAAGAGTTGGAGGGCCAATGTCATCCGGTTTTGAAGTTCAAGTTTGAAATCTAGACTTGTGCGATAGTTGGAGGTCCTAAAGTGGACTTAACCCTAAAAAAAATCACAAAAAAAAAATTGCAACAAACACCGCTAAGCATCCAAATTCCAAAGCATATATGCGCATTCGTACGAAGCGAACAGTGTAAGGCTGGGTAGTTTGTTTCACTTTCACGGTCCCAGCTTCTCGCCTGGCCCACCCCACCGATCTCGCTCCCCAGTCGGGCGGTCCCCACGCCACCCGTCCCACCTTATTTGCGGCGGCGCCCGCGCCGGCGCGCTCCTTCTTCGCTGCCGCTTTCTTTCTTCCCGCACACACCGTACCACCACCGCCTGCGGGCCGCGGGTCCCTTCTCTCTCCGCTTCCGATCCCCTCTCCTCTCATCCTCTCTCTCTCTCTGGGAGATACGGTGCTAGTGCTAGGCTAGGCCCCACTGAGGTGAGGTGCGGCTGCTGATAGGTGCGTGCGTGCGTGAGAGTTGCCAGCTGAGCCTCCTTCCCCTCCCAACACCACCTCGCCTCCGCTGCTCTCCCCTCCCCTCTCCTCCCCTCTCGTGGGGCTTTCTTCTTCTTGTTGCTCCAGAATTCTGGCGGTTACATAAAGGAAGGAAGGAGAAGAGCCCAGCTCCCTCTGCTCCACTTCCACGCCTCCACCACCGTACCGTACCCTCGGAGTCGGAGGATATTTCAGCTCATCCCTGCAGAGAGGTGAGATCGATCAATCCCTTCCTCCCCTCCCCTCCCCCACGCCTTGTTCCTCCTCTCCCCCTCTCTCTTTCCACCTCCGATCCCCGACGACAATCCGTCGAACCTTCCTCGCCCGTCGTCCCGCCGGTAGCTGGGGCTAGGTTTCGCGGCGAAGCTAGTGCTGCATGCGGCGCGCGCGAGGTCGTCTGGGGCGGCACTGATGAAGCCGCGCTCGGGCTGCTAGCTATGGTTCGTTGTGCTGCGCTCTATCTCCATGCGTTCGTTTCGTTGCGTGGATTGATTTGTTTTCGTTCGTCCTATATTCTTCTTCTCAGCAGCTTCTTAATTCCGTGTGGTGGTTTGGTTGATTAAGTAGTCTTGGGATTTGGGCGAGATCGGTTTCGTTTTCCAGATGCCTCTCCCTCCGCACTTATTTTTCTCATCTCTCGTACACACATGCTCTAAATACTACTACTACTGAGGTGAGTAAGTAGAGCAGCGCGAGATTTCTTTTTAATCCTCTTTTCAGTTAATCCTCTTTTCAGCCGTCGTCGATCGCTGCCAGTCCGGCCGGTTCCTTTTCAGCTCCATCTTTTTTCTTTTAATTTCCAGGTGGGGTTTCTGGTTCCACACAAACACAAATCTGCTGATCAGCTCTTCTATTTTCAATCTGAGCTCGCGATCCCCATCGTAGTATAATGCAGCTGATGCTGGATTTGTTTCCTCCACCAGTATGGATGATTTCTTTCTTTCCTTGCTCGCGCTGGATTTCCAGCTCCTTCATTTCCTACCTGCAACTGCAATTCTTCATGCATGCTCGGCCGGGTTACTTTCCTTTGAAGTATGTTTATATGGATCGCCTTCCTCGACCGGTTCCATGTTTACACAATTATTACACCAGTCATCAAGATCGCCTTCTGCATGCTGCTACTACTACTAGCTACCATGGCTATAATTAAATGGGCAGGCATGCACACCGAATGTTTCATTCCTTTTTACTGATCTCCTTCCGTTTGCAATTATCCAGTAGTGCTAGTGCATGGGATGCCAGATCCTTGCCTCGCTTGCCATTTTTTCGCCCCGGAGTTTAAACAGAAAGCACGATGTTTCTCATCAAGTGTGTAGTGCTAGTGTACATTAGTACTTCAGCAAAGACAGCAATAATGCAATTGTTCAGCTTCTCTCTTGTGCAAACTGCGAAACAACCGTTGCTTTTCTTTTCCCAATTCTGCAGGGTGGCAGTGGTAGCTGCCGGGGAGTAGGAGTACACTTCAGGTAGGAGTAGTACTACTAGTTCTTATCTCTGAGATTCTTGTACTACTCTTTTAGCCGAAAAGAGGATACAAAGGCTGCAAGATCTCCTGTCACTTCAGTGGTTGAGTACATGAATTTTCCCTTTTCTACTACTACCACCGTTTGACGTTTGTACTGCTTCATTCTCTCGCTCTTGTGTTCAGTAAAGAGCCAGAAGCTGCTACTTTCACTGATGATTCTCACACCATTACACCAATGTGCTGCCTTCACTGTCTCTATGTGCACTAGGACTGGGATTAATTTGGTTCTTGTTTTGGGTGGTTTGTAATTGGAAAGATTAATGTTGCACTTGTATTAGTAGTACTTTGTTGTTACACCTTGCCTATTATTTCATGCTTAGCTTAAATTTTACTAATTCAAGAATTGACTACCTTTCTGGTAGTATTTTACTTCATTCTATTTATCTTGGGATGTCTCATGTCATGCGTTTTTCTCACTTTATTTTCTTCTCCAGGTGATAAAGGAGAAGGGGCTCCTCCTCTCTCAGATCAGATGCATGGGGCAGGGGACCCTTGAGTTTCAGAAATCCAGAGTCCGTTTCGGTTACTAGCTTTTGGCAGAAGGAAGGTCTGCTCGGCGGCGCATCGATCGAAACAGATACAGCCACCTGCCCACCCAGCAGCGCAGCACCATTACTCCTCTCGCTCTGATCAGCAACGATCGACCTCATCATGAACTCGCGTGCTTACCAGTTCCAGCTCCAGGCTGCTGAGGCGGCGGCGGCGGCTCCAATTCATGCCGAAGAAGGCGACGAGCCGGAGGTCACCCCGAAGGCTCTGCTGCTGAAGTTCCAAGCCCAAGGCACGGATGACGAGCCGGCGTCGCGCCAAGGCAGTGGCGGCCTTGCTCCGACGACCATGGGGACAATCGGCAACGCGGAGGCAACCAAGTGCCCCGAGTGCCCCAAGTGGTTCGCGTCGGAGAAGGCCATGTTCGGGCACCTGAGGAAACACCCGGAGAGGGGTTACAAGGGAGCCACCCGTCCGACGGCGACGACGGCCAGCGCCGCCGCCGCCGCTGTCTTGGCTGGAGACAAGAAGCCGACGAAGAAGGTGCCGCGGAAGGAGACTGGCATGGCGGCCGTGGAGAAGAAGCCGTGGGAGGAGGCCGAGCTCTCGACCAAGTGGTGGCCAGCCACGGCGAAGCGCGGGCGCACGCCCGTGGCGCCGGTGCAGGCAAGCAGCTGCAGCGAGGAGGAGGAGGCCGCGATGATCCTGCTGGAGCTGGCCTCCTCCAGCCGCACGTCGTCAGAAACCCAGCAGCAGCAGTCCGTGGAACCGGCGCGTGCAACCGCCGCCGCCTCTGGCCACCAGGTTCAGATCCAGACGTCGGTTGTCGAGGAGCCCATGCTTCTGGACCATCCCGCAGCGCACCAGCCTCTGGAGGCCGCCGAGCAGCAGATCGTTCAACCGGAGAATGCCCTGGAGCTCAGCGCGGAGTCCCAGACGCCGGCGGCCAAGCAGGTCACGGACCTGGTGATTACCACAGAAGCTGTCCTGATCGTGGTCCCGGCGAGCAAGCCCATCTTCCCCAGCCTCGACTCTGGCGCCGGGGACAAGAAACCCAAGAAGCAGCGCCGAGTCGCGAATCCCGAGCAGACTGCAGCATCGACGTCGCCGCCGCCTCCAGAAGGCGCCGTCGTCCGCAGCCCGCCGGCGAGGCGCATACCGTCGCCTGCGTCGAACAAGAAACACACGTGCCCGACCTGCGGCAAGTCGTTCCCCACCCACCAAGCCCTAGGCGGCCACATGTCCAGCCACGTCAAGGGCAAGACCACCAGCGCGCGGAACGACGACCTCGCCGCGGCCCAGGCCATGCAAAACATCTTGGCGCACCGTGACCAGAGCGCCGGCAACGGCAACGGCGACGGCACCGGCACCTGCACCGTCATCATCCCTGCCAGCACTGGCGCGGGCGCGTTGCAGGAGCACCAGGACGCCCAGCCGATGCCGACGCCGCAGACCGCGGCGCCGCACGTGTGCGACGAGTGTCACCTGATCTTCCCCTCCGGCCAGGCGCTCGGCGGCCACAAGCGGAAGCACTGGTTCCCGGAGAAGCAACAGGCCAAAGCGGCGCAGCCGCCGCCTGCGCCTGCGCCTGCGCCACGGGACTTCGACCTAAATGAGATGCCCGAGGAGGGGCAAGGGGAGAACAGCACTCAGCCTTAGTCATCATCACCCATCATCAGCAATTCAGCATATGCCTGCTTTATAATCCGTGCTGCCGTAGTAAGGAGTATGCAGTGGGTATCAATTTTGAAGAGAAATTACAGGAGGTGTCAGAGCATTTTGTGCTAGATTGTACTGTGTGAGTTAGGAGATTACGGTTCCATTGCCAGTTCGTAGCATGTAAAATGTTCTGAATTCTCATATGTACCGCCTACGGCCTACCCGATCGGCTATAAGAACGAATGTCCTGCAGGTTACATGTTGTGAGTTCACTAAGTTGTGACAAAGGTACAGTATGGCCTGTGGTGTAAGGAATTTAAAGGTCAAATCCTACTTCCTCCATTTCAAATTATAAGTCATTCTAACTTTCGAGAGTCAAAGCATTTCAAGTTGAATTCAAAGGATTTCAAGTTTAACCAAAATATATAGATGAACTATAAAGATTTATGACATGAAATAAGTATACTATAAAAGTATAACTAATAAAAAAAACTAATGTTATTTTATTTGTATAAATTTAGTCAAACTTGATGCTTTGAATCTTAAGAAAATTGGAATGACTTATATAATTTGGAATGGAAGGAGTAGTTTATTCTTTTTTCAAGGAAGGCAAACTATATCTGTTGCAATTTTTAGAGGAAAAGGCTGTCCAAAATCAATTACAAGCTTTCTCATGCCCGCGCTACCTGTGCTTTCTTCCAGATCTTTTACAGCTCGCGTTCCTGCTGCTACAATTACTGCCGATGCCTTTTATCCCAAACTAGTACTAGTATAGTACTGTTCTGATTAGCAAAAACAGGCGAAACACATTAACAGGGACTTCTTCCTGACCTGTCGTGTCGATGATTTTCACACAACTCAGTTTTACAATGATGCATGTATCACCTTTGTTTAAATGACCGGAGGCAGTACGCTACGTACCCAGCGGACAAGTGGTGGCACAATCAGCATTCAGCAACACCATTCTAAATGACCAGAGGCAGTACCTTTGTTTAACTTTAGTCATTCTGTTTTTTTTTTTTTTGAGAGAGAGTAGAGCATCCCTAGTTTAACTAAAATTACAGAAAGAAATAAAGTTTTTTTTTTGCTAATTGGTACTATGAAAAATAATTAATAAACAATCTAATAATATTTATTTATTATAAAGATTTAATTAAACTTGACATGTTTTGATTTTTCAAAAAGTTGAAATGACTTATAATTTGCAACGGAATGAGTAAAACTGAGATCCTGCCAGGCGGAAATATATTTATACACGTGCAAGACATGAATAATTTTGCATATACACGTGCCATGAATCTGTAATGTAATGGGTACCCACACACACGGCTGGCGCCTGGCGTACCGGAACGGTGAATGGGCCTATCCTTGTTCCTCTGTATGGGCCCGATGGGCTTCCTCTCACACACACAGTGACACAGTCAAGTCATGGTGGTGCCTACGGATGCATGCGCGCCAGCACGGCGCAGCCTGCCTGTGCGCTCCACCGCGCTCGCGGCTCGCCGGCGCCACTTCTGCACGCGCTCCTCAATCACAGACCACAGGCCACAGGGTAGATCACGTATACGGCGCTCTCGTGTTGTGAAAATTGACGAGGTGTGGCCTCATCAAACAACCCAACAAGTAGAGCGAAAAGGAAACCGAAGCTGAAATGCAAACCGTCAGTCACCTGACTTGTCAATCGGACCCAATTTATGTACAGACCTACGTTATTTTTTTTTTACAGAACACGCGTAGTTTCTGACGTACATCATCACAACCTGCACTTCATCATCAGTGTAACGAAACTATCCTACAAACTGGCTACACCTACAGTAAGACAGCAGGACACACGTTAAGAGTTAAGACATCGCAAACCCGGCTGGAGAATTTACAGACCCAAGAGCGCCAACCGACGACGGCATCACGTCGGCACAACCTCGTCAAATGGGGCCGAGACCCGCGCGAAGAAGATCTTCAGGGACAGGCACATCATCACCAGCTGGAGGAGGCCAAAGAGTGACACTTTGAAGGTCCTGCTCTGCATCTTGAGGACCTCGGTCGTCCGGTAGAGCTCCTTCTCCCGGACCTCCAGCTTGTCTACCTGCTCCTTCAGCGTCACGATCTTGCTCTCCGTCTCTCGTAGCTTGAGCAGCATCCTGGTCTTGTCCCCGGCAGACAGCGCCCGGTGCTCCTCCAAGGCCATCCGGTCCTCTGCCCGGACCTGCCAGTTCTGCCTCGCCTTCAGCATCACCAGACACTGGATTTCGGCTTCTAGTTTATCCTGGAGGTGGTGCTCGAGCTCTGTCTCCAACTGGTCGATGCTAGCTGCTGCCTCCTCCTCCAGTGTTGTTCTATCTGCAGTACCGATGAGTATTTGGAGCTTGGAAAGCCTCAAGTCTTTCTCTCTGATGGTGTTTGATGCTTCTTTCACTCTCTGTTCAAGATGTTCCATCTTCTCATTCAGTTCCAACATATCGGCCTCTGCATACGGCAAAACTATCACATCTTGGTCTTTGTTACCAGAAGTGGATTCCTCTGCTTCAAGTTCTTTGCCAAGTTCTGATAACTTTTGTATCTCTAAGCAGCACACACAAAATTATAGAGGTGGTTAATACAAACATAAATTAGAGCTCAAAGACAAATAATTTTTGAAAATCAAGGTAATTGAGTGGTATCTATGGAAAGAATAATTCACCAATATGATGAATTGATGATGCAGCTTTGTTATAACCAAAAAACTATAGACTTAGGCGATCCAATACAACTAGAACTAGCCAAAAGTGTCAAAATACCCCAGAAGTGCACACTTCACTTGTCCCTGATCCAATTTCTTGAATCAACAAGTCCATTATTTTTTTATTTCCAAAATGATGTGAGAGCAAATTTTGTTACTGATGTGGAAAGCATGCTTCATACTATCAAAAATGATCATTGTCTGGCTCTATGGATTGAAAGAAAATAGTAATGGAAGGCACTGAACAAGACACAATTACTCAGTACATTATTAAGGGGGAGGTGTGAGCAAACTATCATCACATATAACTAGAGGAAATAACACGTTTAGTAAACAATACATGGTGCATGATCAAAGTAAGCACGCACATGATTGAAAAAAAAAAAAACAGATTTAAAAAAAGAAAGGTCTTCTGTGGAAAATCGACAGCAAAGCTTGAACTCCATGAAATTCCAAGTTTCCATGTACCGTACAAATACAGTTCCTTAAGCAAAAGTTTTAAACAAGCCATCACACATTTCTAAGATGGTTAAAAATTACATAATTTAAGAAGGCACACAAGCATTTTTTTTTTTTAAAAAAAGTGCATGAGAAATTTACCATTTTCAAGGACTTGCTGTGTCGTATGAAGTGAAGAAACCGATTCAGCAAGAGGATCACCATTTCTATCTTGGTTCACCCAGCTCCACTCATTTTCATCATTTTGCTCTTCACTAATTATCATTTCCTCACCAATGTCACTGTCCCTTTTGTATGCTGATTGAACCTCCTCACTTTGCCGGTCCTCACTTCTATCCCCATCATAGTTCATCGACATTGCTCTATGCTGGTGGTTACTGAAAGCATCACCTGCGTCAGATGCTATCAAGTAAGATTCAGCAAAGGAAGCATGTCTCCTATCCCTAACAGCTCTTTGGTGTGCCTTGCGGCCTTTCCCTGCAAAACCAAAATCCTTCACCCAAACCCTTTTCCTATTACAATCTCCAACGGTCTTCATCCCTATTACGCCTAGCGAATAGCCCGTGGCTAACACCAAAAAATTGATGTTGAGCTGCAGCGGGTTGTCAGGCGATTGCCTCCTTACTCTTCTCCACCTCCTTAATCTGCACGGCTTCCTTGGTGACGTTTCTACAGACAACTTATCTAGCGGTTCAAGCCAGGGGAGAGCTAACTTGTGCACCACCACTGCCTTCTCATCAAAAGGCAACTTTGGAGGGGATCGAATAGGATTCTCCATCCTAACGTCGAGATCAAAGTAGGATACTGTAATGTCCTTGAGGCACAAATCGGCTAACTTATTTGCACCTCCAAATTGAGGCACCTTGCTCCAATTCAGATCAGAATCATGAGTCGGCTATGTAGGATACTGGCCTAAATTTTCTGCCCTAGTTGTAAACTCCAAGTCAGGCATGCTAATTTCACCCATTTTTTGGGGGCTCTAAAGTCTAAACCCTATGTGCTGAAAAAGTGAAGAACAAGAAAACCCGATTGCGAAGGCGCCTGGGCTCCTGAAATCAGGCTCCCAGGGTTCGGGTCTATGCTTCATCCTACCCAGACGCATGCAATTTTATAGTTTCCCGTCCTTGATTCACACTCCAACAAGGCAACAACCCTCCTAAGCAGCCGGACAAACAGAATTCCAAGAAACTACACTACAAGTCGCCCTCGGCCACAACAAGCCAGAAATTTCATTCCCCGGGAAATTCCGAAAAAAATAAATCGGACCAACCAGCCTAGAGCGGGGGAGAAACCACGCACCTGACGCGCGCGACGAAAGTTCCTGGGATTGGGACGGCGGGAGGCTAGGCTGGCGGGTGAGCGGAGGCAACAACAACAACGAGCCGGGGGCGGGGCCGCCTGGCCTGCGCGGCGGATATATGCAGTCCCGTGGGAATTTCCGTGAAGCAGCGGACAAACTGCGCGCCACGGAAGAGGGAGGGAAGGTTGAGTAAAGCACGAAACGAAGCCGAGGAAGGAAGGAAAAGGATGCCCGTCAAGGAAGAAGAAAGGATTATGTGGTTAACGAACGCGATGACGCCGGGATTGGAGGTTGGCAGATTCCGTCCCGGATTTCGGCGCCTGCGGTTGGACGGAACGGAACATGGGTTCGGCCCGTTCTAGACCGTGTCGCCGAGGAGAAGTGGGCGCTGATGGGGAATCGCTGGTCTTCGGGCTTTGCTGGTCGCGGCCCGCTTTCGTGGAGTTTATATTGGCCCAAGCTTCACCCAATTTACAGTTGCTGCCTTGCTGGGAAATTGGAATAAAGCAAAAATCAGATGTCCATTATCCGCTTTTCTGCCATTTTACCGTGGCCTCCTACAACTTAGCTTTCGAGAAAAAATAAAACAAAGTACCTAACACCAATAGTATTCTCCTTGCAACACACACAAAGAACAATGGAATCTTAGTCCCCTTTGGAACATAGGATTTTTTCCCCTGATTCCTATGAAATGTCTACACAATTCCTGCATTTCAAAGGGGCTCTTACTAGTACAGAGCATTCACGTCGATTCATATGAGAAACGCTAGGAAATAGTCAATAAAACATAAAATACACATGAAAAACATAAACATCGAGCAAGCAAATTGATAGACTAATCACTTTTTGCCCAAATTGGTGGATCTCTAGTTATCATTGGTAAGGATAGTCATTGCATCGTGAATTCAGCGTAGGGTGGTGGAACCTACCCATCTGTTTTTAGATGCTCGCATTTCCTATGAATCTAGTATTTGTGTACTATAAAGACATATGTTTTCTAATATTAGTTATGAAGAAGCTAAGGTTGGTTAAAAAGATCTTATTGAAGATTTAAAAAAAAGACGTATCTTTTTGGGCAAGATGTAACCAAGAAGTTATCCTGTCGATGGGAATAACAAAACATATCAATTTTTTTAAATAAAATTTATTATACAACCTCATTTTAAATTTGCACCGGCCACTAAAATGGCGGGGATAGTCCCGATCAATGGGAGTTTCATCAGAATTTCATTTGTATTTAATGAGTTGCCACATAAGCTCTTTTGATGATGTGGTAATGATTTTAAGAAGAGAGAGAAAAGGTGAGTTTATGGGGATAAAACTTTTTCTTGGCATGAACACCAACTCTCTGTGAGTCATGAAATTAAATGTCTCCGAAACTATAGAATAAAACTCTCCATTAAATGTCTCTCGAAACTATAGAATAAAACTCTCCATTGAGAGTGGGTGTTTTATTCATGTTTCATTTCATTCTACATGATGTGACACAAAAAAAAAAAAAAAAAAAGAAAAAATGCCATGAAACTCTCCAATAAAACCAGTATAAGGATTAGCTTTTAAGAGTAGTATATAATGATGTGTTGTGGTCGTAAATGGTTAACCTCTATGCTCTTAGGCTCTCTTTGGATCTCATTTTATTTTATTTTCATAGTAAATTAAGAGAGCTGTAGTTCTTTCTTGTAATGACTCCTCCTAAGCTGTGCAGTCTTCATGTTGGATACATGTGTATGAACACGTGTCATGAATCCACAGCAGCTTCCCCCCATTGCTACATGAGAACCATCCCCAATGATTTTCTTTTGGTCCCCAATTTCCTCTCTATTGTCTCCATGCTATAATACTTTAAAAAAAAAACAGCTGGAGACTTTTTTCCGGTCATGTCTCTTTTTTTTGCACAAACTGTATGCCAAAACTAAAAAAAGATGAAAACTACCATTTTATAAACAAAGCACCGATGACTATTGACTGATGTAGCACTGACAAACTATGCGTTTAGGAAGATTCCCAATCTGTGGCCTGTGGACAGAGGGATGCCCGTCGTTTTACGCGTGTATTCCTCCAGGCACTAGTGTAACACATGTTTTGTCCTCCAGGAAAAGGAGGTCGAAGGGAGGGGAAAAGAAAAGAAAGAGTGGAGAATTAGTAGTATCATCAGTGATGTGAACTTTGCAGATCAAGTCTCGATCGAGCTGCTCAGCGGCCAATTCCTACCTACCTATGGCATGCTGGACATGGCATACTGGGGGCATCAACCACTTCCGTTGGCGGACACTGTGCTGCCATCAAGGAAGGCACTTGCCACTTTGCCTGTTTGCCAGTTGCCGCCCCTCGTTACCCTCTCTCGGATGCAGATGCAGATGCAGAGCACCCCAGCGTCTGTTCCGGCGTAACAACTCCAAGGTCCAAGGAGGCAAAAGCAGATCACAGCGCGCACATCCACGAGCTCCTGCTGCTCTCATTCATTCATACGGCGGGCGGGCGTCGCCAGAAAAATTGTTTTACCACGACGTAACAAAAGCAGAGCAGAGTAGAGCAAGTGCGTGGCGACCGCAGACTGCTGCCGCGACCGTGCGTGACCACTGACCGGAGGCCGGAGTGGGGGCATTATTTGGTGGGCACGGCACGGCACGAGACGGCGAGAGGGACACACGGGGACACGGCCCTTTTTCTCTCCCTCGGCTCGCAATCGCATCGCATCGCTGCCGGGGCCGGGGCCGGGGCCGCCCCACGGCCTCGGGCACTGCTGGGCGGTCCGCGGCCGTCGCGCTCGTCCGTCCGTCCCCCTTTTTTCCCCGGCGGCTCTCGCTGTCTGTCTGGTGCCTGCGCTCCTCTGTCGCTGTAGGATAGATAGATGGGTTGGTTGGTCCGCTGTTCACGGCGGACACACAGCCATGCCAGCCACGGCTCATTATGGCGCGGCTGTTGGTGGCTGGTGCGGCGGCCGGCGGACCGCTCGCGACGGCCCGGCCCGGATATAGATTCAAGAGGCGGCGCGGCGACGGCGAGTGGAGGAGGCCACGCAGGCGCAGGCGCGCAGCCGGTCTCGCCTTCGCCGGCCAGATCTCCGGCCTCGCCCAGCTGCCAGTGCGCTGCCGACAAAGGCCATTCATGTCATGGGACATGGGCGCCGTACTGGTACTAGACGATGATATGCTTTGCTAGGCGATCGATCTGCTAGCTGAGCTGCCTGCCGGGTGCCGGGTGCCGGGACCCCCGTCCCCTGGACCCCGGAGGGAGGGAGGGAATGAGGGAAGGGAGGGAGGGAGGGAGGGGGAGGATGTGTCTTCACCATAGACGGAGATCGGAGAGTAAAAAAAAGGCTGCTGTGGCGGGCGACGCCACCGGCCACTCGGCCAGGAGGGGGCCTGCCACTGTCGTTCCCCATGCTGCAGCAAAAGCCTTTAGCGCCCGTCCATGACGGGCTGGACAGTGGCCACCACGCACTTCTCTGCTGCTCCTCATTCAGCTCTACTTCAGCTCTACTTCACCCGTTTGTTTCAGCTCTACTTCACCACGCACTCCGGAGGATGTCGGTAACATCTCACAATCAGTCAGAGTCTCCTAGAATAGATTCCAGAGGCATATGGAATAAGGCTTGGTTTTTGGGACCCATCCTAACACCGTGACCATAGGTTCTCCTCGCCAAGGCGAGCTTCAGCACCATCCTAACACCGTGAGTCCGTGACCATAGGTTCTCCTCGCCAAGGCGAGCTTCAGCACCATACTCCCTTCGTCTTAAATTATTAGTCACTTTGACTTTTTTTTATTTATCTATTTTGCTATTTATCTAGATATATAGTAAAAAAATGTCCTAAAAAATCAAAACGACTTATAATTTGGAACGGATGGGATATATATGAAAATGCGTGTTGTTACTCCAGATTGGTCTCTGTTTTTCTCCAAAGAGATATTTAGTTTCTTGTGATTATATGTGAGTGTGCAGAGTGAGCGTTGGCTAGATTTCCTGTGGTGAAATTAGAAACTTGTATATATAGGTTTAAATTTCCGATTTGACATGGGTGCTCTTTTTTTTTTGGATTCATACGTGCACACGAGAGCTCACATTTTACGCGTTGTTGTCTTAGTGGTAATAACGAGGCGCCTACGTGGTCTCATTTCTTTGGACATACTCGTAGAGCGATGTGTATGTGTGCTTTCGTATTAGTCAATGTACGAATATAATGTACAAGCGTCTATGGTGTACTGTAGTTTAAAAATTGTTCATTGGTTTTTTTTTGCTGCACCCTATATTCAAAATTAGAGAGTGGCATGTTCAGCTCCCGACCACAAATTGCCACCAGAGCAAATTCAACGTCTCTATATATTCCTTATTCATAGTAATAGAGGTTTTAGTAAAAAATGACCACAGACATCTTCTTTAACTAGATCCCTAAATATTCGAACCCTATATGCTTGCCAAAGATGAAGAGTGTAATTGACTGTTTAGGGTGCGATGTAAAAAGCATTTGAGGATGAAAAAAATACGGAGAGTGTTTTTTATTCAAATGGCTTTTCAAAGCCATGATTTAGAGAGTAAGCTTAAGAAAAACTAAGAGATGATTTTATCATAAAAAATTATCACACCTGCCTAGGTTTAAGTGGCTAAAATATTTGCCAACACCTTAGTAAATCTAGAAAAATCTTGCCAAGTCTTTTTAGTCATTCACGCGTGTTAATCTCAAACGAGCCAAGCCGTGGCCGGAAACCAAACACCAATCTGACCTGAACAGCAGCAGTCTATGGCATACAGGTTTGTAAAAGTTCAAGGATGACAGGCCCTTCAGTTTCAGCATAGCACTAACAAGCCACAGAAAAATGTTTTGCATTTTTTCTTTAGAAATAAAAAAAACAGCAGGCTCTTCAAACTCAGCGTATAGCACTAGAAAGCAACAGGAAGCTCCATTTCACAGTAGAGATTTACAAAACCACTCGATTGGCCTTATGTTATGTAGTGTAGTATCACATTTAGTTTAATTACTTCTTAAGATGGTCTTAATAAATTATCACAAAGTGTTCTGAGATTGTGGGCATCATGGATGAAACAATACATAATATAACCGAAGGCTGTCCGCAGCTACCCTGAAGTGTATTACTTCAATGCAGGGCCATCCAGGAAGAGTAACCAAGCGATCTTTTTCGCCTTTAACTTTTGGCCTCATGAAGGATATGCAAAGCTCCAAACCGGCTTCATATCATATAATTTGGATTGATTCATAAGGTTCAAATTTAAAATCTTTGTACCATGTTTACTTAGTTTCAGTCTGTATGGTCTTCATAAAAAAATAAGAAAAAGGCAAACAAAAAAATCTTTTCGACACACCTATACAAAAGTACTCCTGTCGGTATTCTTGTATGATGCATTGCAGTATTGCTATTTTACTTTGGGCCATTAGCTATCATGACTTACACTGGTGAGCAAGAGCAACCATTCGCAGCACAAAGCGTAGAAGAAAGAACATCAAACTGTAAACATGCAACTGGGAATGTAAAGGTGCTATTTTTTCGATAAATACTGAGATATATTCCTTTGCAAAACTATTGGGGATTGCATACTATAATTTACTGCAACTTTGCAGAAAGTAAATAAAATACTTTTGACGGCAAACAGGTTTATCTTTAAGGTGAAAAAGAAAATCTAAAGCAACCTATGTGAAAATCCTCATGAAAGTCAGACATCTCATGCAGGTTCACTAATCTCAGCATTTTAGACCCATCACGAAACTCCCATTTCCCCCACTTTGACAGTGATGACCGGCAAGTTAAATGGAGTTCTCCTGGTCATTTGAGTTACTGAGAAATTATCACCGCAAATTCTGTGAATAGTACACCGGCGGATTCATGTAACCAGTTCGAGACTGGATGAAGAACGGATTTGGCATGTAAGGATTGGATACTTCCGTTTGGCTTCCTTGACTTGATGAATTGGCACCAACCATTGAACCCATGTTTGGGTATACAGGCCTGGATCCAACAGCCCTCTCCCTTGGCAAAATTGGGCTTTGCGGTGGAAGGCAGTAAAATGGACGGGGTGGCATATTGTTTGGCACAGAGAGTGTTGGAGATGGAGCTGGGGGGGAAAAGCATGCTAGCTTGTGGCTCACTTCTGCGTTCAGGAGAATCATTGATCACAATCACTTCTTTCATCATGTAGGTTGGATGATGCAAGACAGGCATAATGTTTCTGTAGGACTTCTGCTGGGAATGATGGTCAGCTTGCATCACAGAAGCACCATGCAATGGAGGAGCAACAAAGCTACTAGCTTGAACACTTGGTAGAGGAAACTGGTGACTGGCTGTGCTTGGTGGCATGTTGATAAATGCAGAATTACTGAGATGTTGGTAGTTTGGAGGCACAAAACCAACAGGTGCCGTGTAATTCCCTCTCAAGATGTAGTCTGAACTTGGTGCTTGAGGATGCACACTCTCTTCGTTGTTCATCACCATCAAATTCTTACCCATCAGCCTCAAGATAGGATTTGATGGTGAAGGAAGCTGAGTTTGTAATGAGGGACTTAGACAATCTGTTGTGTAAGGGAGGTTGACAGCAGATTCTGCTGAAACCTTAGCCGCTAAAAGATGATCATGTGAATCTAAGCAAGGGTTGGGCTTTGTGTTGGTTCTTTGGTACGTGCTGAAAGATGATGATGCCCTTGAACCAATGTGCAATTGTGGAACCTGCTTTCCAGTAAAATTCAGCATTGGTCTGGCAACAGCACTTTGATGGGACTCCCTGGAAATGTTCTCCCTGCAAGAACAACGAAAAGGCTTCTCGTTGGCCAGTTGTTCACCTTCTCTGGCAATAGGTATTGACTTGGTTTCTTGATTCAAGCACCCAGTGATTTGCTCTTCAACAGTTCTACCAGTAGATGGGCCTGGTTCTTCCTCATTAATCCTTGAATCCTTCAAAGCAGCTGGAGGGACATAGTTGAGGCAGTCGAAATAGGAGAATCTAGTGAGTCCCGTCCAAGTGGCAGACCATGCTCTTGATTAGAGTTTTCTCCATTTGATGTTATTGATGAGGTATCCTGAGGACCCCCAGGGCCCATGTCCCTGTTACTAGTTAAGCAGGGACTAGATTCCTTTGTTGAAGTCGGATCTATCTGCCATTCATCCATTTCATTATTGGCAGCACTGTTGGATTCATGGACATGTGCTAATTGCTCACTGGAGTTAGGATCCTCCACAGCTACACTATAGCCTTCAACCAAAACATCATCTGCTGTCCTGTTATTTTCAGGACTCGGAGAAACATCGCTCATTTGGTTGCAACAGTCAGCAGGATCGCTTCTGGATACTGAATCATATGGCACATCAGTTTCAGGTTCTTCACCTTCACAATCCATTTGTGTACCCTCTGTTTCCTGTGCAACATCATATTGATCATTCTGCCGTCCCGATACTGGCATGTCACTTGCAAAAAAGAGGAGTCATTATCTGCAGTATCCTCTTCAGTATGCTTCAAAAACTTCTTGGGGCCCTCATTATTAGTAACCCTGAATTTCTTATTTACATGTCTGGTATCAGGTTCATGCTCTTCACCAAAACCATGAACTAATCTAGCACTAGAAGGTGAAAATGCACGCTTGCCAATCCTCAACGGAGATCGTTGCTTCGGATCTTCTTTGATGTAGATGCTAACCTGTTTGGTCCATTGCTTGGGCCTGCAGTGGAGAAGGAAAAGAGTCCTAGCTTCAGATCTTTTTCGCTGAAGTGGGATTCTTCACTATATCATAATTGTCTAACTTGGTAGCTTCTCTCCTTCCAATCTCCTTGATTTTTTCTCTTTGCAAGAGCAGCAGCTGATCTAGGAACTTTTGGCATGACATTGCTCTGCAGATGAGTTTTTGAAGACCATGTAGAAATCGATCTAAGCACTTTTGAAGGACCATTACTCTGCTCAACTCCAATGGCTTCTGAAGTTGTGGCCATGTCTTCTGGTGACTCAGAAGAAAAGACCCCAGTAGGACTTTCTGGAACTTGAGAATCATTAAAGCCAAGCATGCTGCTCCTATTCGATTTCTGTAATCCAGGTGTCACTTTATCAAATTTTTACTACTAAGGTTTCTGCTTAAACTCTTGGTGATATCTGAGCGTTTGGAGCCCACCCACTGCCGCATAGTCCTGGAACCATCATTGCTGGTGCTTTCAGAAGGATTCCACCCATTCCGCTCCTCCTCGGAGGTTTCCTCATTAATATCGTCATGTGGGTATGCTTGAACCTGTGTGTATCTCATAGCAATAAGTTAAAGGTGCAAAAATAAGGGGGGAAAGCATTCTTTAAGGTCAAGTGCAGAACAAACTATTATCATATGCAATTGAGAAATGTTTTATCCTAATAAAATAAGAGATGATCTTGACATCCACTACAAAACATGGCAAAATGTAAAACTAATATCAAGGGTAAACTAAACCATGGAGAACCAACACAGGTTCACAGAATTTAAATTTTTAAAGGCTGTTCCCACCAGGACTTAAAAGTGTTTTCAGTAAAATGCCATAATTGCTGTTATCTTCTATGAAACAAAGGACTTAGCAGTAATTAAGCAATGAGCTCTATAGTTAAGATAAAAAGTTGCCTTTACCCTTGCACCTCCATTTGTGACCATTGGTCTGGTGAATAATATCAAGTGAAAAAAAAAACTATGGCTGTGAAAGGTAACACAACCCAAGTCTTAACATAATCGAAAGCTAACATCTGATTATGGTCCAACAATCATACTTTCACAGGTAAACAAGTTACAAAGCTAACATAATCCAAGATTAACATCTGTTCTAACAAACCTTTTTGACACATGGAGTTAAAATGAGGTATAGTACTTAGCACATTAATTCATGAAACAAACAAAAGCCACATCAGTCCAGACATTATGAAGTGCAGTCTAAGAGGCCTGATAAATAATGGGTATGCATTCCATAGAATAATGGTGCACGATCACATTACGCTAGTCAATAAACACAGTACTGGAGTCACAGAAAAATAACATGTACAGTGAGTTAAAGACACTACCTGGGAGTTCAAATGGCTTGTTTTGTTGTACTTCTTTTCACGCAGCTTGAGCTTCTTATTCTTCAAAAGTTTTGACTTCAGCATCCTTTTTCCCATCAGTGTACCTTTTCCAGTTCCATGCTTCACAACTTTCCTTGAACCAAGGTCATCCCTCAACACCAAAGGTACATCATTACACTTGGATAAAATTCTAATTTTTATGCCATTAGAATCAACATAGACATCTCCTTCTCTTTCATCATCCCTTCTGTCAAATGATACCACTTCTGGGCTTTGGTTCTCAGTGCAATCCTCTTTGCTCACTGGAGACACAGCCAACTCAACTGCCCAGTTAGTGCCATTCCTCCGATCAAGATCCTCAAGGGTGTATGGACGAGCAGTCTTGTATATGTCCACCATCAATCGCTTCTTCCTTGGCTTCACTTTTAGGTTTCACAAGGACTGTTTCAACAAGCTCAGTATTAGACTCAGCAGAAAGGCACTGATCTATGTGGGCATTCAATGTGGTGTTCGAAGTGGAAGCAAATACTTTGCAAACAGGACAAGTCTTTGACGCCATTGGATCTGAAACTGAGCTAGAGTTAGACGCTATATCCTCTGCCCGCCGATTATCTGTCGGGGCACCTAACTTGACTACAAATTTGCCCTTCTTTTTCAGATGGCTCGCACGATGAGTCAAGATTTCTCAACCGCCGCGAGGGCACAGCAACCTCTGTTCGCCGATTTGTTTTTGTAAAGCTATTATCTTGCAGATCTATTGGTACAGCCTCATCAGTATGGTCTGATTCATTTGTACTTCCCACTTGGTCAATACCAGATTTCCCATCCTCTGGTGATGTGTATGGCGAAGGTCCAAGTGAATCATCTACTGGTTGGCATGACTGGAAGTTGATATCGCCTGTATACTCATTTGACGAACCAGCATCTCTACTCTTCACCAGACCAACACTAAAGATGGCTTCTGAGCACGCAGCAGATTGCTCAACGTCTGTGAAAATATTTAATGGCTGTGACCGGATCAAATCAGGAGGCTCAAATGGAGGCAATGGATCCTTCACACCGTGCTTCAGGCAAAGCTGCAACGAGTGTGGATGGAAAGGCCAGCTTCTCTTGATGCCTTTGCTCCTCGAAGCAAAAAAACATAATCTCTGGAAATAGGTGCAGAAACATGGACCCATTAGCATATGGTAATACGTACCTAGATGACGAACACTCATGTATAGTGTTGCCAAACTGTATAAGATTCAAACCCTCCACAAGAGAGAAAAAAACAACATCAACGTGGACCTACTGAACATGCTGTCATATCAAAACTGAAATCTCCAAAAATATGTCGCCTGCCTGTTTATCGCAGAACCACCACTAATGGAAAAGAAAAAACATTAGTAGGCAGTGGACAAAGATTCATCAGAGGAGCATCCTTTTTATTTTCAGATTCTGGAGGTGAAAAAAAAGGCCACCTTTATATTAATCAACAGAAAATTAAACTAATTAAGCACACCCGGACAATAACACGGATTAACCCTGAAAGCAACCATTCATACCCAATCCGACCCCTCAAAGCAGCAGCCAATAATTAATCGACGCATCAGAAAGACAGAGATCCAGCATCAAGAACGTAAACACCGAAAATAATCCGTCTCCCAAGGTACTGAATCAAGGTAATATATACACATATATCTTTCACCTTATGGAGAACTTGGGATACGGTTGGACCAGATCTCTGGGATCCTGGCTCGGCGGCTCCTCCGCCGCGGACGTCGCGGGATCAGCTCTCACACCAGGCCAGCAGACTTGGAGGAACATGAGGGGCCTGAAGGGTGCTCACTGGATAACATCTGATGAACGCCTTCGCTGCTCCCCCAGATCTGCTGCTGCTACAGTCGGCACCAAGAACCCAATAGCTGTGAAGCGATTGGGCCTGCTCTTATCCTTGCACTCCAGCATACCAAGTTGGTAAGTTCAACAGGTGGAGAGCAAGAAACTTTTGCTTCCTTGGCCGCCCACTATCTCATCAGGCACCTGCAGAAAGAAACCAAGTCACATATTATTTCATGTCCACACAACCAAACCAGCTGTTATTTGGGAATCTAACGGCATGATTTTATGCTGATAGATGCAGCAAAGAGAGATATGCATGCGAGAGAGGAGAGAAGAAGCGCGGAGGGAGGTGCTCTCGGAGTAGCACAAGGCACATGAAATATCATCCAGGGCAAGAAAGTGGACAGGGATAGTCCAGGAGCAGATTAAGGCGAAGCCTACACGGATCATGCAACTCTTGCGAAGGATTCGCAGAAAGGGAACAGAAGCGAAGGAGACATGAACAGTTCCCAAGCACTCGAGGGTAGCTTGTATGGTAGTGCTTTCTTGATGGGGAAATAAATAGCAAAAGAAGAAAAGAGGAAAGGGAGCTTATTAACTAGTCGAGATGTGGCGAGAAATCAAAAGAAAAGGAAGGATTTTTGTGTTGCTTCATCTCTGGCTTAATCGGGATTTCTGTGGCTTGGAAGCATGTACAGGAAGGAGTTCAAGAACAGGAAGGGGGCTAATCCGTACCAAATCTGGGGAAAGCAGATGCAGGGATCGAGAATCTTTGCCGGCAGCCAAGAACAACACAAGCAAGCACGAAAAGCAGCGGAGATCTAGCGCTCACGAGCAGCGAGAGAAGCACGAGAAATCCCCGACTCCGCCCGAAGAGAGATCAGTCGTCCGCAGACGCCAGCCAATCTTCAAGTTCCAGCGACGTAAGAGGGAAGCGACGCGCAGGAGCAAGGAAAAATCGCGCGGATTCAAGCCAGGCAAATCGAGAACCGCCTACGAAAATCACACCGCACACGCACGCACGCACGAACTCGGAAGAACACTGCGGGAGTCCACTCACCTTTCCCCTTCACAGCCGCTCCACAGGCGGCGCGCGTGCAGGAGCGAGCATCCTCCTGCCGGTAGATCCACGCAGCTCGCGGACGAGGGGAAGAGGGTGAGGGGGTCGGAGCTCGGGAGCTCTGTGGTGGTGGAGGCTCCGATTTCTCTCTCTCGTTCTTGGGGCTGGACTGGAAGCAGATGGGGAGAGGAACTGAGGAAGGGGAGGAGAGGGGGGAAGGAAGCGAGGCAAGGCAAAAGGGGGAAGAAATGGCTGCCGATTTCTTCTCTTTTTTGGGCTTGCTATCTATCTATCCCACCACCACTTTCTCTCTCCTAGTCCCACGCTGCCTGCCTGCCCTGCCTGCTGCAATACTCTACTCCTCCCAAGTCCCAAGATGAGATGGGGGTGAAAAGAAATTGCTGCTAAAAAACAAAAGATTAAAGGAGAGAGAAAGGAAACACCAACCACTCACATCAGGCATCTGGTTCTCCACCAAGCCAAAGGCGGGGCTGGCTGGCTGGCTGTATCATTAACAGCAGCAGCTCAAGAGGAGAGAGGCGCGTGTGTAGTATTTGCTTTCGAGGGAGGAAAAAAAGACTCGAGAGAGGAAAGAGAGGGGCAGGAAAATGAGTGGTTTTTTTCTGCGGCCTGTCCTATCCTACACCAACTAATTTTTTTTTTTTCGACGCTGCTGCTTGAGTGCTTTCTCTCTCTTACCCCCTCTTTTGTTGTCTTGTTGATTGTATGGGGCAAGCGCCAACCTTTGGTCCCCGTCTTTAACGAATACTCAGGAATGCCACCGCAGGCTTGGCTGATTTTTTTTCCACGCAAGTACAGTACGCAAACGCAACACTCACTCCTCGTGTGGGCATATTTGACCATTTGGAGAAATCTATTTTTTAAACCAATCACAGCTATTGAATTTTATTTCTTTATTTACCACAAACTTATTTAATTTAAAATTTTAAAAATAAGAATTAACAATCTATTCCGTTTGGACGGCTAAAATGGATGATAAGATGGAATGGTTGATTTTTTTCTAGAAGAGAAATAACTTCTTGTTGATCAATTTGAAACAGCAGACGAATAGATCGCAAGATTCTCTGACAACAGAACTATTGGTACTGCATATATTTGCCATCTATCAGGTTTCAACATGACTAATATTTTTAGAAATAAAAACTATTTTTGCTCTATAAAAATTCATAACCAATGTATATAAAATTTAAAAATGTAAAAAGTAAAACCTAGCTTTTATAAAAAATACAATATATCTTCTAGTTTTGATATAGGAACATAAGACATCGCTAGGAAGTACTAGTTTTTACTATTGGAAATACTAATCATCTATCAAATCGGCTAAATTTTTTCTGGTGTTGATAGTTCAATGCTAAATACCCATAATTTTCAAATTTTGTGGCAACAAAATAAACTAGGACCAAAACTTCTCATTTGGTCTAGTGGAAATCTGCATGACCAGCAAATATATGGTAGAAAAAATTACATCTTCTTTTCTAAAAAAAAATGCATTCTTGAAGTTAATTAGCAATATTAGAGTTGCATTGGAAGCTTTATAAAGTAATTCAGCCCAAATGCATTTGATTTAGCAAAAATACACAAATACATTCTATCACAATTTAGGTTCAAATTCAAAGGAAACTTCAAAATAATAAATTGTGGTTGCTAGTGCTTTTGTAGATGTGGAACCACAAAATGGCATAAGGAAGTAAAAAATGATCAATAGTGTCTAAACATTCTTTCCTTCACAAGCATTGAACTGTGCAATGTGCCTTCTTTCTATGAAGTATTGTGTATATCTAGACTATCTTTTTTGGGCCAAAAAATTGTGCCCATGGCCGCCCCTTGGGCTACATCAAAGCCATCCCTTTTGGAATGGGCCGCATACCTAAATAAATATATCAAGTCAACATCAGAACAAGCAAAATTTTTTTGAGTTTGTGTTTCCCTATTGAATCCATGTCTAACAAATTCATGGGCTAGGGTGAGGAGCAGGGGATAGATGCCTAGATATAACTAGAGCGACAATAGGCCTCGATTCCACGATCCCCTCATGAGGAGTTTTCAAGTTAAAAATGGGGATGGGCTAAAATTACCAACATATGAAGAATCTACATACCATCCTCTAAAAATCCCGAAATAAAACCGTAGGTCTCTCTCATACTTTGAGTTGGGACCCGCAAGTACCCTCCCCAACATCCAAGCATCACCCTCCACCTCAAGCACAAAGCGCCTACCTTAGCCCAACCACTCAAAAGCACCGCCGCCCACCCTCAAGTCTCCCATCAGAACATCATTGGTCGCCTCCTATCACCCATCCAAAATTTTCCTTTCGTTAATGGTCTTTCCTCCACCATCCAATTGGGCCGGCCATGGAAAGCACAAGCGCCACGTGTGATGCAAATGCAGACTTATTTGACCCACCGCAGATGCAAAGGTGTGCTCAGATAGTTGATGCATGTTGCTCAAATGCGTATAATAACACCTTCTTGAGTTGATTTTTATTCATCCTTTGGTCTACCTCACTCCCATCTTAAGTTAAGCACGCCATGGTCACATCTGTGACGGGTTCTCAGGATACGCCTAAATCTCCGTGGCACGACGTGGGATTAGGTGAAACCTCCCTCATGAGGTTTAGTAGGGATTCGATAAGGAATTCTTCATCTTTGCAAGGGTGGCATTCCCCAATGAGGGAATTCCTTGTTGACATCCCTAGATCTAACATTAACCTTTGCTTCAACTTTTGAAAACGCTAGATCCGATGGTAGTGTTCATGTACAACATATACCCTAAACCTAGTCCATAAAACCGTGATGCATACATAAGAGAGGAAAGGTAAGATCTAACCTGTTGACCAACACCCATCTCTGTTCTACCAACCCTACATGAGAGATCGACAAAACCATGGCACACTCATGGTTTACTACAACTTCATCGCCGCCCTAATCTTTCTCCTCAATGATGGTGAATGCTCGCTGACTTCCTTCCAACCCCCTTACCAACTCAAGGCTCT
>JADLZL010001524.1:0-65634 GCA_015844335.1 Chrysopogon serrulatus
TGATTCAATAATACTCTGTAAAATGCAGATGAATGGATATTAACACATCGAGGGGAAAAAATTGTTGTGAGAGCTTTGCTACTGAAGAAGCCCATTCTTTATAGTGATATGGTATTGATCAAATCTGCATGCATAGACAAAGAAAGTATCTACTGGTAATTCTCCAATGGCAATAACTTTGCTTAGTCTTCTGTCAAATAAAGCATGTAGTCAGTTCCGCTGTTTCTTACCTTTTTGTTTTATCTCCCACGCAAGTTCAAGAGTCTTTTGATAAGCCTCGTCGGCGGGAACACAGTAGTTTAT
The DNA here is from genome assembly GCA_015844335.1 of Chrysopogon serrulatus. Classification (NCBI taxonomy): domain Eukaryota; kingdom Viridiplantae; phylum Streptophyta; class Magnoliopsida; order Poales; family Poaceae; genus Chrysopogon; species Chrysopogon serrulatus. The sequence continues at coordinate 304 of JADLZL010001524.1, forward strand.
AAATCCTGCAATGTGAGCATACATGACCCTTATAAAAATCGATAAAAGGTGTCCTTGTTGAGGAATAAGAAGTCATAACAGCAGGAAGCAAAGATGAAGAAGTTAAACTGACCCATAGTTACGGACCGCTTGAAATCTATGACCAGTGAATATTAGTTCCTTTGCTATTGACCTTCCAACAATCCTAGGAAGGCGCTGTGTTCCTCCAGAGTGCTGGGGCCGTGAGCCCCCAGCGGCGGAGACGGAGGACGACCAGAGCGCGGGGTTGCTAAACTTGTCATTGACGGAGGCAAGGATCTGGAACGCGTGGTGATGGTCTCCTCCAGGTGCCGCTGCCCCTCTGACCCGGCTTCGTGCATTCACTTCCACGGCACGGCCCGGCGAATTGTAGGCTGTGGGCACCGGCGTTGCGCCACCACGCGCATTCACCTCCATCTCCGCCATTGGCGCCCCCAGTTCGTGAGTTCGGGCGGACCAACGGACATATAGAAAAACATCGGGGATGGACGCGAGTGGAGATCACACGTTGTGCCGCGGGATCGTCGTGGCCCTGGATGGCGGAGCTTACTTAATGAAGCACGAAGGGCGAGCTCCCGTTCCCGGCCGCATCCTCGGTCCTCGGCGGTGGGCGGCCGCGAGCAAAAAGGAGATTGCGTGAGGCCACAGGTTGCCGCCCGCGGCGCAAAGGAAGGCGCCGTGCAGTAGAAGGGGCGGGCGTGGAGCAACGGCGGCGGCGGGCAGCTTGACACGGGGCCGGCGAGGAGATCGCGAGCCGCCGCGATCACGCAATAGGGATCCTCCCGCACACGAGGCGGGGGTCAAGGGCCGCGGCGGCAGCTTGCCCACGGTGTGCGCAGAGGACCGCCCGGGCGGGAGCCACCGTGCGCCAGAAGCGGCAAGCTGCAGTTTTCGAGGGATCTAGCGGTCGGGCGGCAAGGGAGATCGCGAGCCGCCGCGATCAAGGCCGCAGGAGCCTCCGCGAGCAGAAGTGGCCGGGCCGGCGAGGAGATGCGCAATGCGTAACTTCCTCCATGATGATGACGAGTTTTAGGCGGCACGGCGCGGGTCAACGTGGCAATGGGTACCCGCAACTCGAAACCCGACGGGTTTTTCCTCTATTAGGTAGGGTATGGGTTAACTTTTGTACCCATGGTTTTGTTAATGGGTAAAAAGTTAGACCCAACGGGTTTATGGGCATGGGTTTGGGGATATAGTTCCCGAACCCGTAAACCCATGGGTTTTTTAAACCCGGTCCATCGTACCTTAGATTAGTAATTGAATGCTTAGTCGCATGGTAATTTCTACTTGTATGATGCTTGTTATGTAAGTTGACATAGAGCCTACACTATAATAATCTTCCTATTAGTATTTTTTCCACTTCTATTGTGTATATATTAGGGTGGTAAAAATATAAAAAAATATTTTATGCCTAGTTTGCCTACTGCTAATAAAATAAGCAAACAAAGTTGGTGTGCTTGTTGCGGGCATGGGCGACCCGTCGGGTACCCGAGACCCGAGTGGGCATGGGTTTGGGTTAAAAATTATACCCGCGACGGGTCATGGGTTTTTTAACGGGCAGATTTTTCATTCGTGCGTACGGGTTTGGGATAGCAAAACCCAGCGGGTTTGTACCCGTTGCCATCTTGAGGCGCGGGAGGCTTGAGGAGGTGTGACACTTTTGATCTAGGCCGTCCGATGTGAATGAGTAAGGAGAGAGAATATATGAAATTAAATTTAGGTTGTCCATTTTAATTGTGTTGGTTTTCTGGGTACAATTTCGTTGATGGATGAAGGGGGAGCTTCTCAGCGGGGACGTTTTTCACGTGTGGACGTAGAAAAGAAATCCGGTGCATTAGTAAGTTGATATGCTTCTATGTGAATAATTAACTAAAAACTTCTAACTATTCAAGACAACATGGTATTAGTATTGACAACATTCTGCTATTGGAACGAAAAAAGAGTGCCTTTCCTCCTTTTTAAATTTTAAACACAACAATTGTTGGCCTAGTTAAAAAAAAACATTTTTGTTTTGCCTAAACACAGCTTTTCAAACAGAACATTGGATAAGTCTATCGTAAAACGGGCTGAGCCCAAACCTATGTATTTTACTAGAAAGCCCCAAACTGTCATTCCGAGCCCAATCCCCAAGATGACCATCACAATTCAGCCCAACCAAACCGGTCAGCGGCGCCAACAGGCTCCCCACCGGCTCCCATGAAGACGGAGATCCGGGCCTACCCGCCACCCACCCACATCACGTCACGTGAAAGCGCGGTGGCAACCGTCTTCTCTTGAGCGCCGGTGTGTACGTGTTGCCCGGGCGCCTGGTGGGCCCTACGTACGACACCCCACACGCAACGCGCCGTGTCGCTTCTCCTGCTTTTATTGTAACTGACTCGTGGACCCCGTGGACACGTTGAGGCGTGAGGGACCACGTATCAGTCATGCATTGTGCAACACCGCCCCGTGACCCGGCGCAAGGAAAAACAGCAGCGGACCAGGTATATCCCCTCCCGAAGGAAAGTGCTACGGCCACGCGTACCAGCTCACGGCCATGTGGGTCCCTTGCGCCAGTGACCTGGTGAGCTGGCTGCGGGTGCGCGTAGCGGCGCCTCGGAAGGCGCCTTTCTCGAGGTGCGAGCACGACTCCCAGGCCCAGCCCACTACGAGGGGGAAGCGACAAGCGGACGGGCGCTTTGATTTTTACAGAAGCATCTCTCTCTCTCCTCAGTCCTCTTTCCCTCTCGCTCCCGGATCTGAACTCCCCCGAAAAAATCGTACCTGAGAGAAACCCTAGCACCGGAGGTTTTCCGCCGTGGCGCCTCGCCGGAGACCTCCGCTCGCCGCGGCCGCCGACGCGTCGCCCTCGTCGTCCCCCGGAAGTCCGGCGAAGATGCGCCGCCGCCCGCCGGGGGCACGCCGGCGGCGGCGGCCGGCGTCACCCCGTGTGCGAGCAGGCCAGGAAGGCGCTGTGTGTGCGGTCGCCGTTTGACGGGGAGGAGGCTGCTGGGCGGGACCCCTGGCTGCCATCCCGCGTTGCCAGATGGGCGGCGGTGGGCGACGTGCGGAAGAATCATAAGAAGAGCCAGGCCCAGCAGCAGCAGCAGCCGGAGCCAGCACGTCCCCCTGAGCAGCACCTGAGAGTGCCTGCTGGGTGCAAAGGCTTTTGGGAGCAGTTGGAGCCCTATTTCCGAGAGTTCACTGCAGAGGATTTCGAGGAATTAGTTACGAAGCATCAGTTCTATCCTAGCCAGATTGATCCATATTTTGTGATACCTGTTGTTGGCAGTAGTAAGGAGTTAGGGGAGAATTCAGATCTATCTCATGCTTTTGAAGCAGATGGAAGCCCAGATTTGAGCTCTAATTTGGACAGGCATAACGAGGAGTTGGATAGGAGCAAAGAGGATATTCAGGAAAACTTGGATGATATTGGAGCCAGTGTAGAGCTTGTCACCCAAGATGAGAGTAAAGAGAACTGTGATCAGGACATGCAGGAAGTTATTGTGCAGCAAGAGGAGCAGCCGGTTGAAATTGTGTTAGATGAAAGCAGGACTAATAGCATTGTTCTACCGGGATGCAGAGAGGATCTGTGGCCTTCTCTGAGCTGGCTCTTAGGGGCAAGGGGCCGGTTTGTGCTCACTTCAGAGCGCCCAAACAAGAAGAGGAAGCTCTTAGGCGCCGATGCTGGGCTAGAGCAGCTTGTACTACTGCCATCCCCTGAAGGCGAGGCTGGTTCAATCTGCGATGTTTGTTGTTTGGGAGAAAGTGACATGATGTCTAACAGGATGCTTCATTGCAAAAACTGTGAGATATCTGTGCACCAAAAGTGTTATGGTGTGCATGTTGTGCCAGATCGTTTCTGGTTTTGTGTTTGGTGTAGCCGGAATATCGGGATGCCAAGGAGGTTGACACGGAGTGATGCGTGCAGGACTGTGTCAATGCCCTGTGTGCTCTGTCCAAAGGAGAAAGGTGCTTTGAAACCTTTCAAAAGGGATCCTGGTCCATCCATAGATGGAGGAAACCAAGAATTTGTACATTTATTTTGTAGTCTCTGGAGACCAGAGTTTCATGTCGAGGACATGGAATCAATGGAGCCTGTCACCAATATAGTAGATACCGAAGAGAATCAATCGAAATTGGTGTGCAGCCTTTGCAAGGTCATGCATGGCGCATGTGTCCGCTGCAGCCATGGTATGTATTTTGGACATAATCACTCTGATTCTGACACTAAGCTACATTCATCTTCTGTCTCTGAGAACTGAAGTTCTTCTATGCTTGAATCTTTAATTCATTTTGTGGCACACCCTATGACAGTATAAGTCAATGCCCATTTTTCTTTTCTGGACAGCGGGATTCTACTATTTTGTCCTCCTAATATGGCTTAAGCTGCAATAATTCGTTCTCCCTTTTTTTTTTATTTATTTCTCTTGCCATATCCCAGTTTCACTGATTTGAAATCTTATAAAAGTGAAATGCACGAGCACTCCTTGAATTTGTACCACACTACTGCAGTGTCTTCCATGTGCTGAATTCACGTATGGGTTCCTAAACTAGTTAAGTGTGTCATTTGCCAATTTCTAAATCTTCTTAATCAGCATGTAACTGAGAAGAAATATCCTCAGAAGCCAATGCTTGTCCTGACCCATTTTAACAGCAATTTTTAAAATATATTTTGGTGTCTGTATGCCATGCCATTCAAGCATTTTCTTGGTTGATATCTTATCAACATGCCTCTTCTGTTAGGTTGCCATTGTAAGCCAAAGCCATCAACATTTGGATTTGGATTTAACCATATTTGTGAAAGAGCTGGCATTTGACTATTTGAGTTATGTTGCATGGATAGTTGCACTTGAATAGGCAACCCACTTAGTGTTTCTCATTAACTAACCGGTATGCAGTTCTAGGCTTTTAGGGGCCTTAATAGCATGGATCCTTAGGGGGAAAAAACTTACAAGTCATACAAAAGCAAATTGATGAATGAAAAAGGGTTTACTTAGTTGCATAGAACCAGTTAAGGTCTATGCTACCATGTTGGGTCTTGTTGAATTTCACAAACTGGTGATCATGCTTAGTGATTCTTTTTTTAGCTCTCTGATGTCCTGTGGCAAATCTCTGTTATCAAAGTTAGCATGGAAGTTAAATTGATTTATTATTGATGCTGGTTTGGCAAATAAATTATGATTCCTTGTTCATTGTTTTTGTACAAATAGAGCTCTGTATGCCTTCTAGATCTCTAAGGTAAACTTTCTCAAATAAGGATGTAGTTTATTTTGGGGATGATCTGGTAGTTACCGGGGCGAAGCCTATGCACTGTGACACTCAGTTATGCTATTTATGCCTTTTGATTATTGGTTTGTTTGGGGGCTGAGCATTGTAATGAATGCACAATGTGAAGTTACATAATTGGCTCAGAGCTTCAAAGGTACACCTTGAAGGTTGTAAATAGCAAGTATGTCTATTTTTTTCCTTTTCTGCCAGTATTTAAGGGAATTGACAGATTAATGAATATGTATTGAAAGTCTACTATTTCACCCTTTTTTGTTTGAAATCGTAGAGCTGTGACATCATCAGGATTTATGGATACTAAGTATACAATTTGGTGTTCAAATTCATGTTTGGGTGTCCATGCAATGCCAAAAAACATAAAATGAAATAGAGCATAGGGAGTATTCTGTAGATTGTACCTGAACAACAATAGTTCTAATTTTATAATCCATTCATTTTCTAAGTTCACTTTGTTTTTAGGGGCATGCAGGACTTCCTTTCATCCTATATGTGCAAGAGAGTTCAAGCTTCAGATTGAGATATGGGGGAAGTTTGGTCATGATAATGTTAGTTCCTTTTCTTCTTAAATCGATTCATTATATTTGATTGCTTATTATTAATTTTCTTATTTTTAACTGTTAATAGGTTGAGATGCGAGCATTTTGTGCAAAGCATTCTGCTGTCAAAAGCATCAGCTCCATACAGAATGACAAAAGTGTATCTGAACTGGACTCCGCTCAAGTTGAGCCACATGATGGAAAACCTGTTACTGGGAAGGAACAGCAAGTGAGATTTACACGCAGTAGCAAGGACAGATTTGTGAACAGCACAATTACTACTTCTAGTTCTTGTAGCCTAAACAAAGCACAGACAACTGAAGTGGCTACCGTTCCATCCATTCTTGGAAGCACTCAAAAAACTCAAAGTGCAGATATGGCTGTTGATCAACCCTCTGCTGATGGGAATCTTTTGAGCAATTCTGCGGATGTTTCTGGAATTCTTAGAAAGGTATTTCCTCATCTTACATAGCCAGATTAGGGTATGGAGATTTTGTACTTAACTGCATTTTGTATATTTGCACTGATGACACAGCTAGTTGACCAAGGAAAAGTTAGTCTTGCTGACATAGAATCGGAGCTGGGAGTTTGTTCAGATTCAGTGGAAGCTGCTCTTCAGGTAATTTGCTGTTGATTTTTCAGTAGTTCTCAGAAGTCGCTCAGCGTTTCTACTACTAGTGTGTGCCACCATGTAATAATTGGTACTTACATCTCACCCAATTTATCCTGACATAAGCTGATGGTATATGCATCACTTTTGAACTTTCACTTGTAGAATTATCATTTTTTCCGCAACTTGTCAACTTTTTGTTCTTTTTGTAGGCTGCTTTTTTTCCCCCACACTGGTAAAATCGAATTTCATTACCAAAGCAACGAAATTAGAGTTTGACAGTTTAGCAATAACGTAGAGCAAACACTGCCAGAAATGCATCTGTACAAATGTTCACTAAGGGAACAAATGCATGAACAAAAGCTACCAGCGCGAAAAGACTGACCAAAAAGCCCCCTGTAAGCACAACTAAGTGTTCCTTACAGGTACCTGCCCAAACCGTGTGTAGGCTGGACTTAGCTGATACACACAGCTAACCAGCATACAGAATCAACTGACGCTCCTCCTGAGCTGCTTATGTCTTTTTAGAATATATAAAAACATGGTTCTGGAGATCTAGAGATTTTAAATGTGTATGTGTATAGTATTTGCAAAGTCCTATGTATAACAGCAAACATAACAAGCCAACAAAAATATTTACTGTAGATATAAATAGTAAAGAAGAAACTATACTTATAGGTATAAGTTTGACCATCAGTATGCATAACTCTATGGTATTATTCGTGTGTTTGACAATGTGATGCTACTATCGCCCTTGATGTTTTGAGAAAAAACAACGTGCCTTTACAGCCTGAGACAACTGCATACTCCCCTGGTCTGAAGTTGAAAATGATCAAGTGGCTGCAGAACTCTGAGCTTGCACCTTCTGTTCAAGCAAAGTCATTTAAAGAGGGTTCTTTGGCACAAGGTAATGACTAATAATGTTTCATCCTCATTATCTGTAATACTACAATGGCTGTATGCCTGTGCCACTGTGGCCATGCTGTCTTTATTTTATATTTTGTCTGGATGAGGTTTCAAGTTGGTCGTATATAGTATGCTTCCTGATATAATTATACTTTACCAATTTATTCTGGGTGATATTTATCTCTTGTAGCTACAATGCTCAATATTATGGAAGTTCTATTCTCTTTCAACAGGTCATGACTGAATAAGCTAACATTGGTCAATCATTACTGTATACAGCCTGTAAAATGATATCTAATGTGTGATACTTGGGTTCTGTTTGTTTCAGCCAGCTTCTGCCTTTTGCCTCGGAAGCAGAAAGCTGAAGCAAACAGCTAGCTTTTGAAATCAGCTTTTGGGAAGCAATGTTGACTTCTAAGTTTTAAAGGATGATAATCTGAGGGGTATTACATATATTATACATTTCAAGAAACTGGTTTTCTAGAAGCAGTAGCATCATTTAAAAGCCAGTTTTTGAAAAGCATCAGCACAAATCAACAAGGCCTTATATATGATGCTATTTTTTATTGTTTATGTGTGTCAGTGCTAACTGTCATGTACTGTTTTGATCTACTTGCTCTAGAAGTCTCTTGCTAGTGTTGGGCATGCAGCCTGCCTTTTCTGTTTCTTTTTCTTATTTTTAAAAAATGTGGGCGTCAAGCAGCTGATTATCCCTTTTTGAAGATTAAACTACTCCAGGGCAATGAAGCCTCAATTTTCATTAATTTTAGACTTGTTGATTCTTCTGGTATAATTGAACAGGTACATTGCTTAGGAGTGAAAGTGAGAACTTAACAACTGCTACACTTCAATCAGGACAGGAGGAAGCCATTTCATCGATTGATCATCATTTTCCAGATAATGACAATGCTGATAAGGGTGATTCAGTTCAAAATGGCTTTCATAGATGTCCTGAACCTGATGTAAATCAGATTTCTGGCCGGCATTTGCTCAAGTATGCCTACCCTCAATCTGGATGTGCTTCTCTCTTCTCTCTCTCTCGCCCCTTCCCTTCCCCTCTTCCTCTCTCCATTACAGGCATGTGTGTACACAGACTTTAGTTACTTTGTTACACTGGGACCTTGTCGCACATTATTACAGGCAGTGTTTCATTTTCATGGATAAATAACTTAATCCTGCTTTTTCCCCATGTAGCATGGATGGTTATTCCTGCTATATTCATCCTGTCATTGAGAAGAGGTTGCAAGGTTTGTGGAGTAATGACTTGGAGCAAAGTATACGGAAAAATGGTTATCATGGTAAATTCCTGCTGCTTCCTGTCAATTAAATAGAGTCCACTGCCAGTTTCTTTTTTCACATCTTAAAATCAACTTTATTTTCTCCCAATTTGAGTAGAGGAGTTGTCTTGCTCTCTTCATGATGAGGACCTTGGTGATTCATCAACAAAACTTGGGCAATTAGCAGACAAAGCTGCCCTGGGTCAAGTCTGTAAAGCAAAATCATCAGATACTCTCATGCATTCACCTGATGATGAAATAGAGGGGGAAATAGTTTATTTACAATCCAAGCTACTCGATGGTGTTGATTCTATGAAGCAGAGATATGGTAAGTTCTTTTTTGTCTTGTACATTAATATTCCTTATGCAGCTATACAAGATGGTTTTGGTTGTTGTCCGCTTTGTTAATTCCCCTGCAGCTGCAGTACTATCTTAATAATTAGTCTTTGCAGTGCTAAAATGAACTGCTTAGATGTGTTTATATTTCTTCAGCTTTCTGAATCGATATTTCAGTCCATCTTGTATCTTGCAGAAGATTTGATACTCAAGGTTGTCCAGAATATTTCTTACGAGTTGGATTCTTTCAATAAAAGAAAGTGGGATCATATCATTGTGAATCAGTTTCTTCGTGATTTGAGAGAAGCTAAGAAGCGTGGAAACTCAGAGAGGAGACACAAGGAAGCTCTAGCTATCTTGGCTGCAACTGCACCTTCTGTTGTACCAACCTCACGAAATGCAACAGTGAGGAAAGAGACAGAAAACAATGTGACATCTGCTAAACGAGAGGTTATCACTGTGCTTTGCTTGTTCAGTTGTTTCTTGTCAGGCATTATTGTTTTTTATTGACTTCTGTTGTTTCCAGAATATGCCAAGAAGCAATGCTGGGTCAAGAATTGGCCAACTATCTTCATCACCACAAGCAAAGGATTTATCACTTTCCAATAGCAAAGTCTCAGAAGAAACTAACTTTGGCATTTTTGATCTGGCAAAATTCTCCAAGAAAAGTGCTCTTCCCTGTGATATATGTATGCGATGTGATACTGTATTGAACCGTATTTTTGTCTGCTCCAGCTGCAAGGTGATTTGCATTTAATGTTTTTTTTGTCCCAAATAAATTGCACTCCATCAACTATTAACTGGCATGATCAACAGGCTGCTGTCCACTTAGATTGCTACCAGAGCCTGAAGTATCCCACAGGCCCATGGAAGTGCGAGCTTTGCCACGAGATGCCCTCAGATTTTGTTTTCCCTGATGAGCTATCAGATCAAAATGGTGCGAGAGCTTCTATGGTGCAGTGTGGTTTATGCCATGGAACATCTGGCGCTTTTAGAAAGACTGTTAAGGGTCAATGGGTTCATGCTTTCTGTGCTGAGGTAGTGTTTTCTAGTTTTCTCTTTCCATAATGCTGTTTTGCTTAGCTTTTGCACATTTAAATTACCCCTACTTTCCTTAGTGGCTGTTGGAGACTACATTCAGAAGAGGGCAACATAATCCAGTCGATGGCATGGTACTATCTTGTTCTAGCTATGCTCTTAGTATTTCTGTATTGGCAAATAAATATATCTTCTTTCATATTTATTTGTTTCACTATAATGCATAGTTATGTGATCATATCACCAGAAGCCATCTTGAGTACAATATGACTGAATTTATCTTATTGTTTTGTTGTGGTTGTTCAATCAAACCTAAGGAGAGGCTTCATCACAAGGATAAAGATACATGCTCTATATGCCATCGCTATGTTGGTGCATGTTTGAAGGTTTGGTTTTTAAAAGGATCTTTTATACTTATAAATCTAGAAATGTAGACAAACGAATCAGATTATGCTAACCTTCTCTCTTTCAACCATGCAGTGCAGTACAGTAGACTGTCAAGTTACTTTCCATCCTTCATGTGCTAGAGATGCTGGCCTTTACATGAATACAAAAAGATTGGGTAATATGTTACAACATAAAGCATACTGTTGTACACACAGTATTGAGCAGAGAAAGGTAATATGTTACTTTAAATTGTTTAGTAGAGGTTGATGTCTTCACCTTGTAACTAGATTTGTGTCCTTATATGTCATAATTACCTTTACATTCTTCTGTGGAAATTTGTGCAGGCCTATCGTCAACAGTATGGACCTGAAGAAGTCACGAGCATGAAAGAAATGAGGGTAAACACACCACTTAAATACTTTATCTCCTGCAAGGATCAATATTCTGCTTAAATCATTATAGGTTCTACCTTTTTTTTTTTTTGTTTTGCTAGGGTAGGAACTAATTTTAGACTGCTGATCTTTTCATGGTACTTTATCTCATGACCTTTGCTGTGATGTTTGTAATTTACATGCATTGTGTCAAAACATCTCTCAGCTCTCAACTCTTATTTGGTTCATTAGATTTAAATATTAGTGTCATGATTTGCGGGTCAAGCCTCAGCCATGGTGAAAATCATTATTCATTTCTTTTGAGTATATTTATATCTAAACATGAATAGATTTACAGTCATCGGAGCATTTTAAAACATCTATGCTCATACCTGACTAGTAAGAAACATGGAACTTAAGTTTCTCTGATTTGGACTTTGATGTTTACAAAAAGTGGCTTGATGCTATAGTAATCAGTGGCCTATAGCTTGAAGATGGTGAAGAAACTCTTGGATTATATGCTTCTGTTTTTCTCATTCTTGGCAGGTTGAATTGGAACTATTACGCTTCCTTTGTGAGAGGATTGTTAAGAGAGAAAAAGTGAAGGTAAAATAGCTGTCAGTCGTATTTATTTCTGCACCTTTGCTTTTTCAGGAAATTTTATGGTTCTTTTTCAAACTTTGCTACTTTCTTTGTGGTAACGGCAAATAGGGATAATATACTCATCCGTGAAGTGTGTTTTCCCATTTTGTTATACTAATTTTACTATCCTACAGAGGCAGATATATTTGTTATAAACTACTACTGGCCTCCACGTGGCAAACTTCGATCAGCAACTGATCCAAAATATATATGGTGTTGATTGCATATAATACCATTAGATAACTTTGTAGATATAAGTAGTACCATCAGATTTGTTTTGCATATACTTTCTGGGTCCAAAAGAGCTTGCAACTCTCGGATTTCATGGAGGAATTAGACAGATAATAGGTAAATGACACATGTACCCCTTACGTCACCAACCCCAAGTCTCTCAGTTTCTCCCTCCATGCTCATGTCCCACAGAAACCTGAGTTACCTGTCTGTGCTAGCCTGGACCGTTGGACAAAGTTTTCAAGTCTAGAATGTCATACTTTTGTGGACAGAGGGACTAGTATTATTATAAGGGATTAATCTTGTGGTTCTTAATTCTCAGTTACCATTTGATGAACCACAAATTGGACCTTGTATTTTGAAGTCCCTGAGCTAAATAGACAATTTATTCCACCAGTAAGCTAAGTAGCTAATTATAATTAGTATGAGTGTGTTGTGATGTGATGTAAATTATGAGACGAAGGCCTATTTGCAGCACTTTAGTGGGTGTGTTGGTTGTGTATTTGGTCAATGGCAACTCTCTTTGTCCGATGTAGTTTTGAGGTCTGGCAAGTGAAAAGTAAAAATACATGTTCTTTTAAAAAAATGTTATTGAATTAAAAAATAAAAATTGAAGATTTTAGGCCATGTATTGCAATGAGAGGATGATTTTGATGTCCATGTGTTAGGAAATGTGCGAATTGTGAAATGTACAGTAAGGGGTCAAGTAAATGTGTATGAACCAAAAGATTGCAGCTATTTAGTGTTGTTGTCAGTTACTATTTCTGACATGCGTTGTTTAGAACATCTCAGTTGTCAACCTTCCCATCAATCTGAAAAGTAGAAACCTTATAGCTTGTGTGTATCACTTGGATCTGTTGTGGCCAACTGATCTTACTGCATCAATTTGATGTTTTTCTTCACTAACATTTTTCATCTTAATTACCAGAAAGATTTGGTTGGATGTGCACATGACATACTTGCTGCAAGGAGGATAAGTGCTGTCTCTTCTTTGTGGACTTCTTGTTATGCTTCTGGACCTGGAGCAAGTTCAGAATCTGCCACTACTTCTGTTAATAACAAGTCATATGGTGGAATGATGCAAAGGTCTGACGATGTCACAGTGAGATCAGACGATGTCACAGTGAGATCAGACGATGTCACAGTGGACAGTACAGTTACCAAAAAACATACTGTCAGGTTTTCTCTGAATAACAGGGACACTGATAGGAACACCGCTGACAGTTCCACATCAACAATATCATACAAACGGAAGTTGGATGATGGGGAATCACTTGCATTCAAGAGTCTTCCTGGAACACCAGCTACTGCCTTACTGGAGTCACTGGATGTTGAAAAGAAGCCAATAGATAAAAAGGTTCTACATTTTTTATGGATGTTTTTGCATTTGTAGTCATGCTACTTTATGAAGTGTTCGTATTCCATTTTACCCTCATTCATTCTGATGCTTTACATTACATTGCAGCGTAGGGAAATATATCAAAAGGAACTTGTCATGGCTACTTCTCACCAAGCTTTGTTGAAGAACAAGAGCCCTCCAGAGAGATATGTTTACACTCGCCGTAGCTCCATGTCCAAAAGGAAGCAATGTAGTCAGCATGTAGTTGAAGGACCTGGTGGATGAGAGCCGACGAAGTAGCATCTTGGTGGCTTCTTGGGATGTTGCGAGAATATTCTTGGAAGCTCGATGCAGAAAAGCACAAAGCAAATACAAGCGGGGCTGGCCAGAACCACAAGGGCAGGCCTGGCCGCACTGAAATTGGAAATTTGGTGCAAATTGGGCTCTTTGAAGATTTGACCCATTGAGCCCATGTCATTGTGGAGGCCAACATGCGTGAATTCATTGACTAATTTAGTTAAGGGCAGGTCTTGTGAAATACGCCCTATTGCTAGTATGGCATCTTCACATCAACTATGTCGAAGAAGGAAATCGATTGAATTATGCGCGACGAAAGAAAGTGGGTAGGCAAATATTGCTAACTGGAACCTATCAATAGGCCATCAGCACATGAATTACCATGTTTAGGAGTTGTAGCTATGTACTAACAGAACTGCATGTTTTGTTGTTGTGTGGCTTACATCGATTTTGACTTGTGAAATGAACCCTCGATTTATCTTAGGGCATTTCATGTCTGTACAGGCGTGTAGGTTTAGCAGCCTCATGTTGTAGCCTTGTGTGGCTAACCAGATCTTCGATCTATTATTAGTTAACTTAGTGAACCAAGAGCGGTGACTACTGGTGGCTCTTGCTGTATTCATACCTGTTATTAGTGTGAAGGCCGTTTATTGCTGATGTTGAGCGCCCAGCTTCATAAGCAGTATCTTTTTTAAAAAAAAATATAAAATACCGTGCTTGTTTTGTGAATACTTGCCGTTACCTTGACTCTGTAAGAATGTACATGTATATTCAACTCCAAAAGTTGTTGCATCTGTTTTTCTGAATGCTTCATGTGTCAAATGGTCATTCCTAGAATGCCTTTTTTTTACTGGAGCATGTCATTTATTACTTCCAGTTTCATAATGTCTGATGAGAATGAACAGGCACAATATCAGTTACTCCTAAGATTATGGAACGATTGTGGGTGTGGCCGAAGGTGCAATGTCAGACCTCCCATATTATTCCCATGTGTCATGCGAGGGGAGAATAGGATCTTTTGAAACTTGTATAATCTAGGGCTAAGTTTGATCTACACTAGAAAACCATTGCACTAGGTGTGCATGTGCACCTCTTTCTGTCCCAAAGAATGACTATGAGGTTTATGCTTGTCAATTTTTTTAAAATTTGATTAGATTTATAGAAAATATTAGCAACATCTGTATATTTAATAAATTTATTATGAAAATATATTTATCGAGCCATCTAGTGATACTAGGGTACTGTTTAGTTTACGAGGCTATTTATAGTAGCTGCACTATAGAGACTATTTAATAGTTAGTTAATCATGTTTGATTCTAGTGACTACTAGAGACTATTCATCATTATTGATGGAGGAAAGAGAGAGACGTGTTGTCTTTTTGGTTATAGTAGCCTCAAGAAGCCTCTTTCAAGAGGCTTTTTTTCTATCTATTAAATAGTCAATAGCTCCTATGTTTGATTTATTTGGGACTACTTGGGGCTACTAAGTAGTCAGTAGCCCCTCCCAACAATGAACCAAATATGACCTAATTATTAATCATAAGTATAAGTATCAATATTTTCTTATATATACTATCTTAGTTGAACATGTTTTTGACTTAAAAGAAGTGATAGCTAACTATTCTCACAAATGAGTTTTGCAACCTAGATTTTAACCCTATCTAGAATGAAAATCTTTGGAAAAGTAAATTACGAATGCAAAGAGAGCGTTATGACTTATGAAGACTATTTTTTTTCCCCTGAGATACCAAAGCGTCGATACTCTTTGTTAGTCCTTGTTGAAGCACCTAGATCATTTTATCTTGAGCAGAACAATATTCCTGGTTCACTGGTTACTGTTCCATGTATGGCACAAAAATGTTTACATTCACTTGAAAATTGTTACAAAGAAAAAATGTTTCTAGTTCAAAAGAAAAGTGTTATATCTTGACGAGAAAATGTTCGAGCTTCAATTATTCAACCTTAATAAATTAAATCTATAAACTTGTTCCATTTACTTATTACAATATATTAAATGAATATTATTAGGCCTATTTAGATCTTTGGAATTAAATTTATTTTAATAATCATAATTTCAACATATAATTAAGCTAATATGGCTGTGTATGAGTTATATTTGTATATTATTGTTGACTACACGAGAGAGGTTCTTATGTGAAGAATATCTTATACGTTACAAAGTAGAAACTTAGCATGGTAATCTATAGAAGAAATTTTGATATCCCATATTTGTAAATTTGAGATAGATTTATATGTGAACTTTAGAAAATAGTGGAATATCAAATTTTCAAACCAAATAACCTATTGTTACTATCGTGTTAAGTAGATTTAAATTCTTTCAAATGAAAAGATCCAAACGACCCTTTGAAATCAGTATCTCACGAGCCATTGGAAGTGTCCCGTGCTCCCATGGAGAGAATAAATAGAATAATAATTAAAATAAGAGAGAGAAAGAAATAAATAAGATTTTTTAAAAAAAAATGAAAAAGAACAGCCCAGGGGCCTGATGTCCAAATCGACAGACCTAATACGGCCTGCGTAGCTCTCTTTCTCCCTCTGCGTTCGACTCCCTTCTCCGATTCAGCGAATCGGCTTCTCGTCTTCCTGACCGCGAGCACGAGCGCTAGAGGTCCAAACCCTAGCGTCCACCGTCCAGCGCAACCTGCGGCGGGTGGCGTTCCGGACACGAGCAACCAGCAACCAAGGCAGAGGCGAGGGCGCGCTAGCGCGACCGCGTGGGGCCTCGCAAGCCGCGTGTGGTGGACTGGTGGTCGGTGGGCCTCCGGCCTTGGAGCTACGGATGCGGGCGGCGTCCCTCGGACGCAGAGCCGCGGACGTGGGCAGCGGCGACAGCAGGCAACCGACGTGCGACTGTGCGAGAACTGGGGATTTGGCCATTTGGGGAGCAGAGCGGCGGCTCAACTAGAGTACAGTCCACAGGTGGGCGGCCGCCGGGCATGGCCTAAGTGTAAGAATGCTTCTCTTTTTATTTTCTCAACAGCTCCTGATGTCTCAATTCTTAGTTAAATCGATTGGTTATCTCGTTCAGTGGTGACCGATGCATTTTCAAAATATGCTCATGCTCAATTATGCGCTATATATTTGCTGTATATGTTATGCAATTATACCTATGGTGCGTTATACATGCCAGAAACTAGGTTTTTGTTGTCAAAATATTTTTATACCCCTTTACATTTCTAATAATACCCACCCTCAAAATCCTGGGCCTGCCATTGGCTGCCGAGGCCTTCATCGGTACCTTCGCCGGCGATGAGCACCCACCAGGTATTCCCAACTCCTTTTCTTCCCTTCATGTTGTGCAAAACCAAGCACCCAAACCCTACCTTAAGTCTATTTGGCTATTTGATGTCTACTAGCTAGCTTCAAACCTTTTGCAAAATTATCAGGTGTACATGTTTGGGTATCCTATTTTCACAACATCCTGCTGCCTTGTTTTTTAGTGTGGTTCTGGGGTTCACGTTGGGGTGGTACTTTCAGAGCATTCTTTTTTGCCTGTTGAACTTCTGCTGCTCACTGAGTAATGGTGAAAACAAAGCTGGGCTCACAGTCTTAGGGGCTCAGGAGATGGTGAAAGAAGCAGACCATGTGGCTTAACAGAGTGCTAGACGGAGCTATTGGCATTGGAATCGGATACAGGTGGTATTTAGCAAGGGGAAGAAAAATAATGATAGGTGGGTAAACCCAGCCAGGGGGAGTGGTATGCAAGCTATTTGGCCTTTTTTCTTATCTGAGTGAACTGTTCTCAAACAATCATATGATTGCTTTGTCAATTAGTTGATAGTTCTGTGATAGATGGGATATAATTCCTCAGTTGCAAAGCAGTTTCTGGGGAGAGAGAGAGGGAGGGAGGGAGGGAGGGAGCTGTGCTCACCACTATGATTGGGCTTTAATTCCTCTTTTTACTGACATATAGTTTCATTCCTAACATGAAAGGTTATTTTTTCAATACTGGAGCCTTCCCTGTTTTGAGAATATCATATTTCTTCGTAGTATGTGCGCCAGATCAATAGGTTTTCTACCAACCAAATACAATGAACCTAGAATCAGCAGCTGATAGTGTGGTGCACCCTGCTTTTGTCCTCTGCCCATGTTGTCACCTTATGAGCAGTCAAATTTCATGCTTCTTCCAAATCCTTCATGTCTCCTGATTGAGCTTGTGAAGGTAGATATTGCCTAGTAGGGCTGATAGTACACTGGAGGGCTGATAGTACACTGGAGACCATAAGAAAAGGTAGACTGAAGCTAGCATGGCAGATAATTTACTGTTTTCTTACTATTGTCTTCATAACAAGGAATCAGTCAATGTTTCAAGTGGAGCGATGTTCATAATTCAATATGCTTTGCCTGTGGTGTTGTATACACTTCAGCTGGATTTTACACCAACTGTGTTCATTGATAGTGTTACTGGCTCTTTTCCGACATTTCTTGAAAGCAAATCGCACTCATTGCTTTGTGCCTAGTTAGACTTTGAAATAATAGGAACAAAGATCTTTTGCAATCAATATTGTACTCAATCCTCTCTGGCCAGAGAGGGGGATTGGATTAAGCAGATTATTCAGAGGCAAAGGTTAGTGGAACCGTTGAAGAGAGAGAGAAGGCATGGGGTCCTTTCATCTTTGTGCGACTTCCACAATATACCAGTGGATAGTGCCATCTCAATAGGCTCATGAAATGTCTGTCAACAAAACATTTTGGTTCATACTCCATCCCTGAATATAAGACGCGATTTGACTTGGTGCGGTCTTCAGAAACATATTTTGACCTATAATTTCTCATAATATATAGTTTATAGTTACAAAAGTTTGATCATTAGAAAGTATTTCTAAATACAAATCTAATGTAACTACTTTTGTAATACAAACTTTTGATATAATTAGGCTAATTGTTAGTCAAAGTTAATAAAGTTTGAATTTGAAATACGTGCATGCCTTATATTTGGAGGGAGTAGGAACCAACACCTCGCCACTGCAAAGTGGAAGTCTAATGATTTGGGTTTTTGACGGGCTGTCTCGACAGTAAGAAATCAAGCAGAAGCAATCTGATCTGTTCAGGGTTTTGGGGAAACCAAAAACGAACTCTGTTTACGTTGATGATGTGTATAGCAATAATATATATTCCGTTACTTTGGATGTATATGTATCTTTTCTTAATCATCTCCCAGTTATCTCTTTTTTAGTCCACACTTTCCATCTCTAAATTTCATCAAAGACAAACACGCATTCCTACTTGTTGATAGAAAGATCTTCCTCATGTATGTCATCTTAGACTGATGGAATATAGCTAAGAAGTAGGCTGAATGGAAAAGGGAAAGGTACAAGGGCTGTCATCGCTTGCAAAGGGATTGGACTTCCAAGAAGAATAAGCGATGAACGCTTTATTTATCAAGTGCATATGTTTTCTTGCTCCTTTCTCTACACAAATTCCTGACTGAACTTGAGTCCTCAGTTTGATTTATCTTTCTGATATCAGGGACTTGGGGTTAAACCATTCACCTTACATGTCTGAAGCACATGGATCTCATTGAGGAAATATTGCTGCACTAAGGTGCCCCACTGATGCTTTTTTGCTTTTGTTCTATGGACATGGAGAAACATGAGGGGAAAGTGTTCTTTTTTTTTCTTCAATTTATAGGATATTAGGTCTAGAAGACTAGGCCATGTTTGGGACCGCTTTTAATCAGATTATCGAGTGCTGACCGTGAGAATCGTGCCAAATAGAGCATGACTCAGGCAATTCTTTTAAGCATGCAAGGCATGCACCACGAGTTTTGAACTAGCCGCTCAATTCGGATACTGTGTCTGCAGTACAGCTGCCACACTGCTACTGCAGATCCAAACTCAGCCTAGGACTGTAGAAAATCAACTTTCTAACAAAGATTTCTGATGAATGCCTGTTCTTTTAAGCATGCCATGTTCAATAACTGATTAACAGGTTTGCATTTTAGCAGTCAGTCATCAATCATCTATGGCAATTCCTTGCTGAATTCATGATGTTGATAATGCAGGTGTAAAGGGGGATGTCTCCTACAAAGAGAGGAGGAGGTGGTCGCCGTGGTCGTGGTCGTGGAAGAGGTGCTGTGGCAGAAAAAGATATGGATCATCCTGAAACCTCTGCACCTTCTTCACCAAGTACCTCTGACAGAGAAGATCAGCTTGTGTTGATTCCAAGACAATCCCCAGCTTGCTATGTAGGACCATCAGAAGTATCCACCACATTACTCAACCCTAAGATCAACCATCGTTCCGATGCGATTTTTGGTGATCAGGTTTGTTTTTTTTTTTCATAGTTCATCGTAAGTTACATGAGACTGAATTATACATTTCCACTGAATCTGAACGTTGCAGGCTGTGGAGCAGTTGAAGTTACGTCATCACAAGCCTTTGAAATTTCATGAGAGATATCGCCCTTATCTTAGAGATGCAGGTTTGCTTGGGCTCTCACAAATTTGCCAGAAGATGCCTCAGTTGGACAAAGCGTTGATTACTGCCCTTGTTGAGCGTTGGAGGCCAGAGACCCATAGCTTCCACTTGGCCTCTGGGGAGATAACTGTTACACTTCAAGATGTCGCAATGTTGTTTGCTCTTCCTATTGATGGCCGTCCGGTTTGTTCTACAACTGATCATGATTATGCGCAAGTGGTCCTTGATTGTTTAGGCCAGGATGCAAGGGGGCCGGCAATGCCTGGAAAGTCCTTCCTCCATTACAAATGGCTTAAGAAAAACTTTTATGAATTACCAGAGGATGCGGATGATATGACAGTTGAAAGGCATGTTCGAGCATATATACTGAGCCTTTTATGCGGGGTGCTCTTTCCAGATGGGACAGGAAGGATGAGTCTGATATATCTTCCTCTGATTGCTGATCTTTCACGTGTTAGCACATACAGCTGGGGTTCTGCAGTTCTAGCATTCCTGTACCGATCTCTTTGCTCGGTTGCCTCCTCCCACAATATCAAGAATATTGGCGGTTCATTGCTTCTCTTGCAGCTTTGGAGTTGGGAGCGCTTTCATGTTGGCAGACCATTGGTTCGGTCTCCTTTATGCACAGATATAGGCATTGAACAGGACTTACCTCCAATCGGCTTCCGTTGGGTGGGGGCACGCACACAAAGTGAGAATGCTACTCGCTGCCTTAAGCAGTACAGAGATGAACTGAACCTTCAGCGAGTTGATCAGGTGAAGTGGGAACCCTACCTGCAGATAGAGCCCTCAACCTTACCCCCACTTTGTACAAGAGACAAGGACCTGTGGCTTACACAAGCTCCATTAATAAACTTCCCTATAGTTGAAATGTATTTGCCTGAGCGAGTGATGCGGCAATTCGGGCTTCGACAATGCATTCCACCACCTTTCCGGCCTACGCTGCAGTCATTACATCGTATTAGTAGACGCGGCAAAGAACGAGAGAACTGGGAAGAAACACACCATGAGTATATCCAGGAATGGGAAGCACGGCGACAGCGCATATTTCGAGATACAGAGCAATATGATCCGTCTTCTTATGAGGAGTATCTGCGCTGGTACTCCGGAGCAACACGACGGTACCTTGTCCCAGCAACCAGTGATGATGTTGAAGCAGGACCTTCAGCTCCAACTGATGATTCCTTAGATATTCAGCACCAAGCCAAGTCTCCAATAATCCGCAAAGCAGTAAGACACAAATCTCTTATTTAGTTCATATTTCTGGAAATAAATCTGATGTACTGTTTAAGATTTGAGTACAGGCACAGCTTCTTCAATCAATAGTGAACCAGTATTTAATTTGAAATATTCCCTAACTATTGTAGGTTGATAAACTGGAATGTATGGTGAAGAAGGCCAAGAGAGCCATGACAACTACAGCTGATACAACCACTCAAGCCTTGGTTGCTGAGTTTCTGCATGGCTTTGAAGATGTCTTGCAAGATCTTGGTGAGATCCAGAATAATAGTGACTCAGCTGTTCCGCCTTTTCATTTGGATACTAGTCCAGATGTTGATGCAGCTGCAAGTCAACAGACACCTCAACTTTTGCCTGAAGCTGAAGAAAATATAGATACCAACCAAGAAGCACAACAAGAGGAAGATGAAGAACTTAACACAGTGGAGTGCGCATCATTGACCCTGGAGCCTATGGAAGAGGAAAACGACTTCTCCAACAATGTGCTCCCTGAAAATCCTACATTGGGTGTGGAGGAAAACTGTGATTCAGCTGCACCAGCCACTCCCATGACTGGTTTGGTTGTTCCTCAATCAGATGAAGATATCCATCAAGATCAGCATCTAGAAGATCACCCTGAAATGGAGCAGACTATATTGATGGTGGAGCCTAAGTGCGAGGAGGGTGATGGTTCTGACTTTGTGCTCCCATCAAGCCCTCCAGGACTGATGCTGGAGGAACAGGAAGACCCAGGGTTAGTAGCTCTAGGTACTGAATCATGTACGGTACAGCAGAGCCTTGAAGTAGGAGAGGATGGGGATCAGGAAAACCCTAGCACAGCTGAGCATGGCGTCATGATAGTGGAGCGTACTGGTGAGGAAAACAACAATTGCAATGGTGTTTATTCTTCATGCCCACCTTCATCTGTTATTGTTGACCCCATCCAAATCGAGCGGTGATTATCTGTGTTAGTTATGTAGGGATTAGAAGAATTTTTGTAAGATTTGGCATTAGATGGTTACTTTTGTTGCTGCTGGCATGGGGTTGATTCTGTAACCTAGTGATTATCCTAATAGTTTGAGCCACAAGCCCACAAGACATTTGAGGTCTTGTTTCACAAGTGATTTCATCCATATTTAACTATTTGCTACTTTTACGGGTGCCAAATCATGATACTTTTTTATGAAAATTATAGATCTTGATGAGATGAGTTTTTTTTTTTTTCTTTTGAGGTCATTAAGATGTTAAAAGAACAATACTGAGGGTATTTTTTCTTTTTGACTTTTTACGTCGGCAGTTTGAGTGTTTGACGATGTTAGAGCCAAATCTAATGGAAGTAACATGAAGGGCAAAAAACGTCTAGATAAATGGCACCTTTGACCACAACTTTTTTAATAGTTTCTAGGTAATTACAAACTTCTATAATGACACAGGGAGAAGCCTCAAAATTGTTTGTCTTGTGCGGTTGTGGCGATGGCAATTGTCTCTCTCAACTGTATCCAACCATCGCCAATCTTGCACCAATTGCCATCCCTGTGATTTGTGAACGGCTCCTTAACCTCGCCCATTTAATGTATATATTATAGTTAATCCATCCAAATGGCATACGTGTAACTTCTGAATGGCGACAGTGGCAGTGACCAGCCTTGTGCAGGCTTTGCTGCTTCTAGTTCTAGCCTTGTACAGTAATCCTCTTGTGCTTTCTGCTGCCACATGCCCATGTGTCCCAAATCATAGTTGCCAAGGTGCCTTGAACAGGAAAGTCAGCGTCCCTAAACTCCTACATCATGAGCCCATATGTCAGTTGCGCATGCACACAGAATAGGTAAGACAATGACCCCATTTAATTTGTTGTTTAAAATTTGTTAAGAATATTCTGCCACTGTCAACGAAAAGGGGATTAGATTACATAGACACTGTTCGGTAGTTCAGAAATATTGCCATGTTCACAACCTTTTTTTTAAGATGGGAACATCTACCCAAAATACTCGCCGAGCTAGTAGCTCAAAAACATTGACCATTTGGCCGTCTATGAATCGTAGCCTCATTGGTGTCTTGTTCACCTGCCGACAATGAATGAAAGGAAACGACAATGTTCCCATTTAATTTGTTGTTTGAATGCAATTTGTTAAAAATATTCTGCGACTGTCAACGAAATTTCGTTAGATTACAAACACTGTTCGGTAGTTCAGAAATATTGCCATTAAACTGTTCACAACCTTTTTTTAAGATGGGAACATCTACCCAAAATACTCGCCGAATTAGTTATTTTTTTCAAAAACATTTATTTGGCCGTCTATGAATAGAAATTGCCTCATTGGTGTCTTGAAAACCTGCCGACAATGCCCTGAAAGCGAAACGTTTCTGCACCGTTCCTATCAGTCGGAAATGAGATAAGAAGCTGCTGCTTTGTCAGGTGCCACCTGTATGTATGATTGACGCTGTCTGAACGCGGAGGTAAAAGAAATCCAGTGTAATAAACCAGGTCGAAAGATTTCATGAAAACTCTTTTAAAAGTTGGTCAAATTGAAGATGCTATGTACTCATCTGGAAAGGAGGCGTGACAAATTACACGCAGAATTTCCTCTGTTGCTTTCCAACATCTACCATCACAGTGAAAAACTATTTTTTTTTTCACCTAGTGTATATTTTAGCACTAAAAAGATCTACCTTTTCTTTGTACAAACAATACTAGTGAGCAGTGACTAGAGTGCATCTACGAGGGTGTCGCAGCGTGCCGGAGCAAAGGAGAGGCGGTCGTTCTCGAGGTCGTACACGACGTGCGTGTTCTGCTGCTGGAAGTTGCCGATGACCGTCTGCTCCCCGGGCGCCGCGTCCAGCACGACGCACATGACGCGCGCGGCGAGGTCCTCGAACACGTAGTTGGCCCGCGGCAGCTCCCAGTCGGCGCCCTCCAGGTGCAGCGTCAGCGACGGGACGGCGGGGCGGCGCCAGAGCGCCGCCACGGGCAGCGCGAAGCAGAGGTCGAGCGCCGACCCTTCCACGCCGCTGGGCGGCAGCCCGACCTGCGCCGCGAACTCCGCCCTCACGGCCTCGAACACCTGCTCCGGGAGCGTCGTGATCGACGCGCCCGAGTCGATGATCGTCGACCGGAACTTGGACGCCGGGACCGGCAGCCGCGTCTTGCCCACGGAGATGCCTTTCAGCGAGAGGAAGTAGAGCGACGGCTGCGAGGGGTTCTTGAGGAGAGGGGTGCTCCGGACCTCGCCGCTGTGCGCGTGGCTGTAGAGCGCGGCCGGCGGCGCGCCGCCGAGAGTGACGAGGCTGCTCTTGGACTCGAACATGGAGGTGAAGCAGTAGGAGAAGCTCGTGACGTTGAGCTGGGACGGGAGCGACCACCTCCCCCTGCCGAACCCGGCAATGCCGGTCTCGTTCGACTGGAACACGCCCCTGTTGAAGTGGCCGCACCCGAAGGCCAGGCGCCGCGTGGGGAGGCCGTCGTCGCCGCCATTGCCGCCGCCGTTGTCCTTGTCCCCGCCGAAGGTGAAGCGGTCGGTGGCGATCTCGCCGACGGTGACCGACTTGTCGCCGTAGTGGTAGACGTAGGCGCAGCTCCGGTTGTTGCCCCGGGTCCGGCCGCCGCCGCCGCACGACGTGAACGGGAGCGCGCGGCACCGCGGCGCGCCGCAGGGGAGCGCGTCGTACGTGGAGGACGCCGCGGGGTCCAACAGCGGGAGGCCCTGGTCGAAGCAGTCGCGGCAGGGCGCGCTTGCGTCCAGACGAGGTCGCTGCCGGTGTCGAGCGTGAGCGCCACGGGCCGCGGCGGCGTGCCGACGGACAGGCGCACCAGGTACTCGTTCGTCACGATCGCACCGCCGGCGCCGAGCCCGGCGCGCACCCGCGCGCGCACGGGGCGCTCGTGGTCGTGCGAGCAGGACAGGAGCCGGCGGCGGCGCGCCCTGGCGCGGTGCGCCATTCGCCGCACGAGCTCGGGCCTCGCGAGGCCGCGGCCGGCGTCGGCGTGCGTGAGCAGCGCCACGACGCCGGCGCCGGAGACTGGCACCGCCGCGCGCACGGGGAGCGCGATCAGTACCAGCAACGCCACGAGCTGCTGCTGCATCATACTAGCTTTTGCTTGTAATGGTGTCACAGACGTTTTGCACAGAGATTAGGCTGCATATTTATGCGTCCTGATGAAGCACGCGGCTCATGGCCATGGCGATTAGAGAGAGACTAGTGCTAGCAATTGGCATCGGATTAAGCACTGGATATAGTAGTTCAGAGGAGTGATGAGGACAAGTTGTTGGGTGATGTGCCACTGATGCCTACTGGTTGGCAGAAGCCACCGGTAACATTGTTCTTGAGAAGAACATTGTATAGTACGCCGTTTTGGCATCTACGCTTTTCTTGAATATTTTGTACACTCAACGACAAAACAAGCTGTAGGTGAACTGGTGAAGACGCCCAGGGACGGCACCAGCGTGTATGTTTGACCCCTCCTCGACTGCCTTGTGTAAACACAGCAGAAGGCAGGGTGGACATACTCTCCCTCGATTAAATGCACTCCTAGTATTTGAAAATTGTCCCCCAAAAAGTATGGTCCACCTAGTTGTGGTAGATTTAAAAAGTAGTACACTCATGAGTATGGTCCACCTAGTTGTGTAGATTTTCTTTCCTTTCCCTATTTCCAACAATCGTTATATAGTGAAAATAGGTTTTCATTCGCAAAAAAAAAGAAAAGATTTTGATAGGAGCAAATATGTAATTTTCATGTAACATTAATCTCCTCTAAGAATCGCAGAAGTGCACTTATTTTAAAACAGAGGTACGAGAATGAAGTACAAAAACGATTTGGAGTAATCTGTGCTCAGGATAAAGATAGAATTCATCGAAGAAAAAGAGGGATAGAGATATGATTGCAATACGGAACTATGGACGATCCATTGAATACACTGTCTTAGACGCAAAAAAAAAAAAAAATGAATACACTGTCTTTCTAGCTGCCTTGTTGTGGCAAAGGGACGGCTTAACATACGTAAAAGATCTAGAAATTTTATGATACACTATGCATCCTAAAGTAGCTGTGTATCTAAATTTTGGAGCAGCCAAACTTTTTTAGGTCATAACACAATTATCATGTGAATTTTAGTTTTCTAGATTTCTTCCAATCATGATGACTTTCACATTTTTAGTTTTTGTAATGTAAACTGTCGTACATCCGATAAAGACGGTGATAAATTACGGAGTTGACAGGCAAAAGGGGCCCCTCAAAGAGGATTCAGCTGAGGTTGATGGGCCCCACGGCCCGTCTTAGGAGCCTAGGAGGAGAGCGGCGTGGGGCACTAGGGGATGCGGCGGCTGCCCTAGCCGCCGCCGCCACCACTGGCAAGGCGCTGGCATGGGGCCATGGGCCCCACCCATGGCCCCCGCCATTGCGATCTTCACCGCGAAGTTACTTATTATTATTATTTTATTATTATTATTATTATTATTATTATTATTATTATTATTATTATTATTTAGGTAATTAAGATTAAGAAAAACCGGAAAGTTCGTGTTCTATAAAAACTTTTTCCGTTAAAGTCCACTTGGAGCTATAAATATTAGTAATCGGATCAAATCAAAAAGTAATTGGGTGAAAGTCCTTTATTCCAATTTTCCGGCTCTCTCTCTCTCTCTCCTTGGCCACACCGCCCCCTCCCTTTGCCCTAGCCGCCGCCGCCCCCCGCCCCCCCGCCATCGCCGCCCGCCGCCCTTGCGGGCGCGCCACCCCTCCTACCTCCTCTCATCCCAATCCACTAGCCCAATCCACCCTACCCCTGCGTGTGTTACAAAAACATATAAAAGTTAGAGGAATCACATTCAAATTTTGAACACGTTCGTACAACCTTTTTTTTACTAGATGGTACTAGATATAGGTCTTCATTTGATGGTGGACCATGACAAATTCCTATATATGGGTCCTACTTGAGATTCGAATATGAGAAGACGACAACCTTTTCAGAAATCACAATAGTAAAAAAACAAAAATACAGCAGATCCAATCGAAATGAAAGGATTAACCATACGTACGTGGGCCAAGCACACATCTACAGTCCACACAACCAACCAACTGAAAATAGGCTTAGCCGCTATATAGCGTGCCACCGAATAATAACACACAACAGTTGTTGCTGTGCTGAGCCTTGCTTTGTCTCAAAGTCATGACGACATTAAATTCGATCAAATGCCTGCACGCACACCGCGCATCAACTGTTGCTTCATTCGGGGAGAAAAGGATGGCATGATATCTACAGAAATGGAGTCTCATGGTTGTTTTAGGTTTCAACCCTGAAACGACTCCCAAAAGGAAATCATGACGCTGACGGATCGGAGACCAGCACCTCACTCTCGGCCTTTTTTTTTGACAAAAACATCCAGTAAACCGTTGTTTTCACCAACTGCCTGGCGGGGGAGGCGTCTTTGTCCACTCCACACCGGCCGGAAATCGCATCAATCGGCCGGGCAGCCCAGTACCAGCACGGTGCAGAGTCAACCGGGGTGGTTGGGCGAACTCCACCACGGCACCACCAGTGCCAATGCAGAATGCTCCTTTCACCTCTCTGCAGATGGCTATTTTCCTTTTCTTCTTCCTCTAGGGATAACTAACCTAGCCTGTAGTGATCAGAGATTCAGAGTAGCTTTGGCATGGTGTCTGATGCAATGATGCAATCGGTTTTTGGCCTTTTGGGCAGCAATGATTGGTGTAAGCTTTTCTTGTTAGGGAAGCGATAGGGTTTTTTACCTGCGTTGTCACTGTCTTGCCTATCATGTGGTCGCGGCTCTGTGTGCGTCGGGTTTTTTTTACCCAGATATTAATTAATATAACAAAGTGGAGAAACTTTGTAATACTAGTAATAACAAAGTGGAGTTCGATTCCTCTTTTGAAAGAATTTCCTGCCATCTCAAACTATATAAAGAGATAAGTATTTTTAACAGCCATAATGTATACTACTAATACGACTTTTTGTATTAAAAAAAAGGGAAAGCGGAGAGGAATCCACTATTAGGATTCTTGTTCTTGAGTGTCGGTCTTATGATAATGCACATGCCTCGTGGCTAGCTAGGCATACTGTCAAGATCACTTACCAGACACTCCAGTAGTCCAGTAGTCATATAGCAACTTTGGGAGATGCTATGAATACTCTTTTAGTGGGGTTGATGGTCACCTCCCACTTAACAGCAATTAAGCAAACAGATTAAGATCCCATCTATCCCCTTTGTTACTTAACTTCTGCGAGCGAGGACTAGGAGGGTCAATGGCATGTTGACAACCGTGCATGCCGCCTCGCTGCTCAATAAACATGCACCTCGCTGCCCTCTTTTTTTCCTATGTGAAAGCAGCAGCCAGAATTCAACAACCATGTTAGGAGAGGATCGATCGGAGCAGCATCCTGATCGATCTGAGCTTTGTATACAGTCGCCGATGCGCTCGGTATGGTGACACCGACCGTGCGTTAGGGCGCCGCGGACGCCGACGGCGGCGTATAAAATGACCTGGAATCCTTAGTTTGCCACCAGCGAGCAGGACAAGGCACACGTTATCCAGCGGTGCTTGCGTGTTGACGTACGTGTTGGCCGGGAGCCGATCGAGTAGTTGGTGTACGGTGCAAATGATTTATGATTTATTAGCTCGTGCTTCCGGACACCAGCAGAAATATATCAAATATGTACGAACGCGTACGTGATCCCCCTGTGCTGTGCAGCTGAGAATTGGAATGGAATGGATGAGATACGGATCGTAGCTTCGTGACCTGATCATCAGGTAGTACCTTGTTTTAGGTAGAGAGGGTACTGAATTTTTTTTTTTTTTTTGAAAAAAAGGTGCAGGCCACTACATAAAATGGCACAAAAGACCACCATGACATATTGACATGCTTGTGCTAACCATTCAATAATTAAGTAATAACCGTACACCTAATCACGTGTAAAGATGATCGATCCGTGCCAACGACGTACTACATTCGACTCCGATCCTGACGTCCTACAAGGCTACAAGGATGGTGGCATGTTGCAATAATGCTTGTATACCATGTTAAAAGTGTTATGGAAATTTGGCACTATACTGTCAACGCATTAGTGCAACATCATATCATACATTAAATTACAAACCGGACACAATAGCCCCCCACCTCCTAAACCATTTCGATCAATTTGATTTCTTATATATGGTTCTATTGATGTGGCATTGGCTTACATGTGAGGTGGTCGCTTTTTTATATAAAAGAATTATATCTTTTCCATCTAAAGTTGGATGAATATAAACTTCATATGAAAGCCGTAGATGTTGAAGCGATCTATAACTTTATAGTTGGCAATATTTTATTCAAGATCTTGCAAAGACTCAATATTCGTTTTCATCTATTAGATTTTGATCCGTGCCAACGACGTACTACATTCGCCTCATTCCTGACGTCCTACAAGGCTACAAGGATGTTGCAATAAAGCTTATACCATGTAAAAACAGTGTGATGGAAATTTGGCACTAACAAAATACTATCAACAAGTTGATATAATTGTGAGGCAAGTCCGATTTATAGTTGTCAATTTTTTTATTTAAGATCTTGCGGAGGCTCATCCAATATTCGTTTTCATTTATTGGATTTTGAAATTCATTTTTATTTTCAAATGAAATTAGCACATTTTCTTGGGA
This sequence comes from Chrysopogon serrulatus, assembly GCA_015844335.1. Classification (NCBI taxonomy): domain Eukaryota; kingdom Viridiplantae; phylum Streptophyta; class Magnoliopsida; order Poales; family Poaceae; genus Chrysopogon; species Chrysopogon serrulatus. The sequence continues at coordinate 29,871 of JADLZL010001524.1, forward strand.
TTTTTCTAGGATTTATCAGCGTTACGCATTAAGTGGTAAGCGACGTTCCTGTTAACGACGAGGCGCCAATGGTGACTTCAGAAATCTCTAAATCTATCGACTCAGTCTTTCGGGGGTGCTCATACGATGCGTAGGTGTATTCATAGGGATGAGTGTGCGTGCGTGTTGTGAGCGTCTACGTTGTACTGTGTAGTTCTCAAAAACAAAGTTATAGCTACTAGTTCGATCTACAATTTTGTACTTGACAATCTTTTTATGTAACAATGTTTAGAGGCCCAAATAAGTTGTAATTTTTCCAAAATGACATAAGATATTCGCATGGTTTATATTAAAGTTGTCTCTCGATGCAATCCATAAAAAAGAGTAAACAACGAAAAGAGTTGGATAACTAACGACTGAAGCTGACCCTAGACAAGGAGAGGCGTAAACAGGGCAGACGCTAGTGGCTGTTATTGCTTAATGACTTCAGCAAAGTTTGTGTAGTAGCTTATTTAATTTGGGTTTTCTGACAAAGTTATGTAGCATCACTTCCGATTTATGGTAGAAGGAAGAAGGTTTCCAACAAACCAAACTAGATAGGTGGAGAAAGCCGGATGCTGTTCTGTAGCTTCGTTTGGCTAATACTACCTCAGTCCCAAAAGAAATATAATTCTAAATACAAAATTTAACTAAATGTATAGATAACAATATTAATGTTAATGGTACCAAATGCGAATATTATGAAAATATGTTTAATGATGAAAAATCTAATGATACCTATTTAGTACGTTAAATATTAGTAATTTTTATATAATGCCTCACTCTCATATACTCTCTTCCTCCGTCCTACAAATAAATTAACAGATTAAGAATCAGCATGAAAACCAAGATAGAACCAAAATGACAATACCACTCAGCGTTGAAATACCACCTCTATGGAACATCCTGCCATCTCATTAGAGGCCCACCTGTGCAGTCTGCAGGCAAGGGAAATGGAGGACACGGAGGCCCAACGCCTAATTGCCCAAACGAGCTGCCCATAGACTTCCACATACTCCCATCACTTTTTCTTTTTCTTTTCTGTGCTGATTTTTTTTAATTTGTCCCTGATTACTTACAGGTACTGAACTGTCAGCTTTGGCCCCCTAGGGACATATAGACCTTGCATTTGTGGGAAAATTTTTGAAACGTATGTAGAGGTGCAATATCCTCTTTTGCCCTTCGATCCATCGTCTCTTGTTCTCACTATCTCGCTTTTATGTATGGCAAGAGTCTGAAACCCAGGTGAGACCTGACCCTTGGTAAAAATCCGAGGCCCGGTAGATTAGACTCCCTCCATTCCAAATTATAAGTCACTTCAAAAAACTTGGAGAGTCAATGTTTTTTAAATTTAACCAAAATTATAGAAAGAAACATAAAAATTTATGACATCAAATAGGTAGTATATACAATAAAAATATAATTAATGAAGAATCTAATTATACTTAGTTGGTATCATAAATATTATTATTTATTCTATAAATTTGATCAAATTTAAAAAAATTTAACTCTACAAAATTTTTAAAATATCTTATAATTTGGGATGTTGGGAGTATTCATGTTCACAACACACATCTGGTGGTCTAGCCCCTGAGCTGGAGGCTGGAGCTGTGCAACGATGCATGCGTCATTGTTGGAACTAGTATGCAGTTCCCAGCAACCATTAATTAGCACAGGCAGCTATCCCATTACCATTCCCATATATGACACTCAACCAAACAGCACCTAATTGAATTTCACTCAACCTTATTTTAACTGAATCAGATAAATTCTAAAGATCATAATAAATGGATAAATATTGTTTACATCTGTTTTGAGGTTAAGAAGGTGAAAGACAAGTCATAAGCCCACGCATTCCACCGGGCACCGACGCCCACGCGCCAGTCAGAGCAGTACCATGCGTTAAACGGTGGATCGAGCTGACGCAATAGATGTGTCATGTGGGATGCCAAGAACATGATGCGGTGCTCGATGAAGTCTCAAGTCTGTCATGTTTTGCGGCAAGCTGAGCACCAAGGACGTCGATGAGTACATGAGCAACGTGCGGAAGAACAAGAACTCCTATCGTACTTCGTGGAGTGGATTCCCCAACAACGTCAAGTCTAACGTGTGTGACGACATCCGGCCTTTGGCTCTGTCCATGCAAGTGTTAGAAATTTAAGCACATGTCAAATTTAATCTATACCTAATATTTAAAAGGGAGAGGTTTCTCCCCCCAGATTTTCGTCCGGCCCATTCATTGTTTTCCCGTCCGGCCCAGCCCATTCGTTCCGTTCGCACCGCTTCCCCATTCGCGCCGTTCTTTTCCATCCGGCCCAGCCCACGCTCCCCTCCCCTCCCCTCCCCACCAGACCACGACGGACAAGCAGTCACCGCCGTCGCTCTTCCACCCGCGACGCTCCCTTCCTCCCACCGACGCGGCTGCTGCTTCCCCAACGGCAACGACTGCTTTTTCCTCTCCGGCACGGTGACCTGCTCCACTGCCGGCAGCCATCCCTGACCCGACGGCATCGACAACGGCCATGACGGCCATCCCCGACCCCACCCCGGCGGCTGCGACACCTTCGCCACGGGTGCCGCGCCCAGATCCACCAGCACGTCGGCTTCCGGCAGCGGCACGACCGGAACGGCGGGCAAGGCAACCCCGGCGGCGGCGCCTTGCTCGCGTCATCGCCGAACCGGCGGCGGCGGCGCAGCTGGGCGGCGACCTCCTCCGTCCGTCGAGCCTGGCTTGCGTGCGCGGGGTGAACAAGAAGGCGAGGCAGCACTGGGACTTGTTCGCGAGCGACAGGATCCAGGGCGATCTCCCAGGCCACCTCATGGCGTTCCCGGTCAGCGTGCGCGGCGACCCGGACCCGTTCGTCGTGGACAAGGAGGCCGAGGTGCTCCGCCGTGCCGCCGGGGCGCCGCACGTCGCCCACGATTTTGTGTTCACGGAGGTCGAGGTCCACGGAGAGACGTCGTCGGCCCGGCGGCGTTCCCTCCTAGAGACGCGCCTCCACCTCGCCCACCGCGTCCCATCCTCCTCCCCCTCGTCGTCCTAGCCAAGCTAGGATGCAGCGGTGGTCAAGTTTCCCTGCAGCCGCCTAGATCCGGGATACTCACCAATTGCCCGGTCCAGGGTTTCCTCCGACCTCGTTGCCTAGCACCATGTGTGGTGAGTTGCATCGACGCTGCGTCTTCCTCGCCCATAATGATACCTCCTCCTCGACTGGACCAATGCGAGTGCACGGACCTAACCACTTTAAATGTCCTATGTTGTGGAAGAAGACCAAGGGGAAGAAGACCAGCAAATCCCCCGCACAGCCAATTTCTTGGGTCCAGTGTTGCTGCTACTTGCATATGGTACTTGCATCTTCATTTTGTTAATATCTTTCTCAATTTCTTGGGTCATCCAAATACAGTCTACAAAGCTTATATATATATAGTAGGTGTTGTCAGGACCATATATCCCCTTTTGTTGATTTTAGTAGTTGCAGTATCAATGGGGTCTATGAATGTTCCTGCACCTAAAATTGGAGTAAGGTTACTTAACAATATACCAGGTTGCTTAGGTCCCTTATTTTTTCCCAAACATATATTTTTATCCTGGACTTTGATATGTATACTATGTTTTTCCCTATCTTTGTAAAAACATGTTTCTCTGTTTCCCAAATTGAGTCAGGGAACATATCCTAATGAGCTATTTATGTAAAGGTCAGATCCATCTTGTCGTTGTCTTCACCGTAAAAAAAACTTTTAGCTAATGTTAGTGCAGCAAAAGAACATTTTATCCCTCGTGCTTTAGCATAACTACTAAGCCTCCAATACATATGATGCAACTGATTAACTGCTGTAATTCCCTTCCATGCTTAGACTCTACTTATCGTTTTGGTGTTACACATACGAGTTTATATTTCCTTCATGCTTAGATGCCAATCTAAAGTTTTTCAAGTTCGCAGCAACCACGTATAGAGAGAGTGCATTTCCAGAGCACATGAACAATAATCAACAACGAACCAGATCTACACAAGTTAGTTTTCCAGCAGCTGACATTGTCATTGCCATGTCAACATCTCTAAAATCTAATCATACCTGATCTCTCTTGTTCAGTTCTCTATGTATGTCTCCAGACCTAATACAACTGGACCCATTTTCAGGTACCAAAGAAATACCCTAGAATACAATGTCCAAGATGCCACTGTAAACAGAACATTGAACATACCATTTTCAAGAAAGTGGGGCAAATTAAAGTCAAATACAACAGCAACAAACCTTCAGGCTCAATGACATGAGTACATATCCCAACCTAACTTTAGCTGTCGTATGTTCCTTCTGTTGTCAAATATATACCCTTAAATATTTTTTTATAAAACTTATTTTTTTTCATCTGCCTTTTCACATGATACCAAGACTATCCCAAAGAAACACCGGTGGGTTCCCGCCATAAGACTACAGACTGGCATGTATCAAAGGCTCATAAAATGGTAACATTTCAGACAAGTTTCTCAGATCTGGGTGAAAATGATTGCTGATAATCATTAATATGTTTGTTAATTCAAGAATTCAACATGAAATCTGATACTGTGCAGGAAATGAGCCATCCTATCTACGATATAATCTGTCTACTTGTGCCGTTGACCCTTCTTGTAATAATTGTGGCTGTTTATTTGCACTAGCTTAGCATGAAAGTGTCAAGGCGGTGGGCTTACATGGTGTAATTTGTTTTTGCTATCTCCAAGATATAATCTGGTTGCGCTTTTTTATGCTGACTTGACACCAAAGTGCTAAGAATAGGACCTATTTTGCAGGGAATACTTCTGAAATCTATGACAATGAACCTATGAGGCTATGAGCTTGTTGCAAAATATGAGTCTGTTAATAAGTGGTTGCTTTAGAAAATGGCATTGCTATTCCCGTTTAGTTTGATCTGCCACCATGCCGGAGCTGTGGAGTCTAAAAAGTGCCTTCTATTTTTTAGAATGTGGAGTTGCGGACAGATATGAGGATACTACTCTGGAGCCCAAGTAGTTCTAGAGTACAGACAATAATATCTTGGTACAGAAAATGTTACCCGGGTGTTTGTTGAGCCCTGTAAGTGGCATGATCTCAATTGCCTTTTTCAAATTTAATCACTATGGACACATTGGAAAGCTACATTCTTTCTTAAATAAATAATAGTGTAATCATTAGCCGGTACAGGTTATATTTCATTTTTTTCAGGATTTTCTGGCATGTTTTCTTATGTGCCCCTCTTTTTTTAAAGAAAAGACAATCTAGGTGAAATGGGACACTTGACGGCATGGGCTAATTAGCATTGAGCAGAATTATAAGCTTGATGTTAGCTTTCTTTCCGCTGCATGTTTATGAATATACATCTCAGGCTATATTTATAGCAGAAGTCTCTAATCAAGTGGATATGTTGATCTCAGCGTCCTTTTGTCTTGGCAGATTTTTTTAACCTGCAGTGGTACTTACAGTCATTTGCTTTGTCTTCTCAGATACATATTTCATCTGGCTGGGATTTCAGGCAAGCCTGTGGGCTATTGGCAAGCAATTGTTGCTTCTGGTATGTATTCCCTATATGTTCGGCTGGCTGCTGGCGGTTGGTTTTAAAGCATAGATGAACAGTGCACAAAAGTTGGCTGCTGGCTGCTGGTCCAGCTGCTGCTGCCGGCTGCTGAACAGCTTAGCAACTGTTTTGACTATCAGAAAATAAATCGCTGTGTTTTTTAATGGGCATCTTATTGGGCTCAAGCAATGCATGGAAGAAGGAACTATTTACTCCTTTTTTTGAGTTACCTGTGTTGATTGGGTGGCATAAAATAGATATTTAGTCCATAGCAAAGTTTTGGATTTATGAGGAAAAACATATTGTTTTCAACACTTTAACTTTTATTTACTGCTCTATGGAGTTTGTGGTAACTTTTAAACCATTGGCAGTAGAGAAGATGATGCTTGATGTTTGAAGCTCTAATACCAGGCTAGAGAGGATCGGATCTCGCTAACTGGTGTATCTTGAGTCACTAGACATCCAGATAAAGCACTAACTAATTGAAAGCTCTAAGGGCACCTTTTGAAGATAGTGGAGCTTGAAGATCTAAAGCCATCGTACTGCCTAGGCATTCTCTGTATTAATTGTGTTTGGTAGTAAAATTATCGTCAGGACTTGCAATATCTTTGTTGGGCCTTCTGTTTATAACTACGCTGCATGATTGTAGAGCTAGCCTCTACCGCGCCATTGGGTTCAAGTGAGGCTTGATGATGTTTTTTCAACCTATGCTTGATACTAAAAGATATTTGTTTTTTTTATTTGCAGTGATAGATGTTACTTTAACGTTAATATTTAATTTCAAAGGATTATTATCTTATCGCGTGATCCATGTGTTTTTCGTATAAAATTTTAGTCCCGTAGCAACGCACGGGCATATTACCAGTCTACTACTAACAACAGAAGATAAGACATGCAAGATAGACATACTGATCATAAGATTAATCAAACTGAATTTAGCAAATTCAGAGAGAGATGACATTTACCCTGCGGCGACGATTTTCAAAAACCGGATCGCCCGCACATCGAAACAGATGTCATAGATGCAAAAGATCTTTCTAGAGGCCTGCTCTCCAACCCTCAGTGCGCGCAAAGGATCGCGACGGGAAAACTCAGAAGCAACTCAGTAAAAGAACGATGGGGAAACTCAGAAGAAACATCAAATAAATTTCATTTTCTAATTAAAAATGTATCCAATACCACCGGATATACAATCGTGCCGTCGTGCGTCTACTTGAAGCTCTGCCAAGAAATTTAGGTTTGTTTGTGTCACACGTCAAACGAAGACAGTGACAAATTATAAGATTATTGGGCCACAGACGGGGACCTAGGAGGGCACGGACGTCGCTAGTGGGCCCTACGGCCCGCCCTAGGGAGGGGCGGCGTGGGGGCACTGCAGAGAGGGGCAGCGGCTGCCCTAGCCACCGCCACCGTCGCGCTCAGGGCTGTGGGGCCCGCGCGACCGTCCCGCCGTCACCGCCATCATCGCTGGTATTATAATTAATTAGATAATTAATAATAAGTAAAATTTGGAAAGTTCGTGTTCGATAAGGACTTTCCCGTTAGAGTCCGCTTTGGGACTATAAATATTAGGCCATTGTAATTAGATGCAATCAAGAAAATAATTTGGGTAATTCTCTTTATTTCCTGTCTCCCGCGCCTCTCTCCCTCTCCTCCCTCTCCGCACGCCGCGCCTCCCCTCCGCCGCCCCTTGCGGGGGCCGCTGCCACCACCTAATTTGGGCCGCCGCCCTCAGGCGCCGCCCCCTCCCCTCCTCCTTCTCCTCCTCCTCCCTAATCTATTAGCTTAATCCACCCTCCCTACTGCGTGTGTTACAACTGGTATCAGACGACCATAAGTAATTCATGGCTTCTACCACCACTGATGAGATCAAGACGATCTTCGACAACTTCACCACCGTCTTCGTCAGACGGATGAGTTGAAGCCGCGCCTCGACATCGTCGATAACCATTTCAACGCATTCGAGATTGCGCGCCGCGGTAAGGATGAAGATCGTCTCCATGAGATGGATCTACGCCTCGCCAATCTGGAGGCTCGCTTGCAGATCTTCGAGCAAGATCGGCAACCAGGAGGCCCAACGACATTCAGCAACATGCTCGTTCCGATCGCGAAGAAAGCCAATCAGATCATGGACATCGGGAGCAGCAGCCTTGGCAACACCAACGAACGTGTTCCAATGGCACCATTGGGCCATAGCGCGTTCTTCGTCAAGAGGGAAGATGAGAAGATTATTCAGGCAGCTATGATCAACAGTCTTCCCGATGATGAGGAGAAATTTCTATCAGCCAAGATTGACAGCAGTTCTATCTGGGAGCATCAGCAGGAGCAGATTGACCACCAGCATAGCACAGATCAGCAGAGAGCTCCGACAGCAGTAGCAGTATTTGTGATGGCGAAAGACGATCGAGGCTGGCAACCCAGGTATATAACCAAAATTTTCACTCCAATTTTCGATGGTTCTATAGATCCTATCTCTTGGCTTTCATGGATGTAGATTTTATTTCGCCTATATGATATGCCAGCAGAGCAGCGAGTGACTTATGCTGCTCTTGATCTAACAGATAGCGTTTTTGCCTATTTTATGTAAATTTATACATATGCTTTACTAGATAATTGGATATAATTTTTTGAGTTATTGCATCAGGAATTTTCACTGGGACAACGTGTAGTAGATGAAACAGACCAGTTGGTTCCTGACCCAAAAATTCCAGACATTGGTGATGAGATGCGTCCCATTGTTCTCGCGTTGGAGGCCCTAGGTATAATTCAGTCCGCTTTGAATATTGGTGCACCAAATTTGTTAGCATAGCTACGTCAGGCAGCATGGAAAGATGAAACTATGAAAGTGATTGCTGACACAATTTGGCTCAATCAAGCGGCATCTTGGTGGATTTTAGAGGATGGTGTGATTTGCTACAAAGACAGGTACTATATTTCAGTCACATCTACATATTTGCCAGAATTGATGGAAATATAGGGCAAGAAATCACCTGAGTTATTTGCTGTGGGATTCAATTATTGCACTACATATGATCCAATATCTGCTTTTCCGATTGTTGTTTTGTCTCTTGATAAGTGCCATCTACATGGATACCGTGGGCAATTGTAATTTTTTTCGATGACAAAGACCGTCGGTTTGATCAGGTAGGTGGTGTTGAAATTAACAGAAACAACTGGGGTAATTTGCTGCTTTCTCCAACTGACTTCACATCTAACAAGTTATTGCATGGTATTACGGAGTTTTTTCACGGTTACCCTAATACCTAGTAATCCGTAATCGTTCTTGAATTCCAAGATTCTTCTTCATCTATTTTACTTTGAGGCGAATTCCTAATTGTTTGAATTGTATAATCTCCCATTATGGAGATTGGTAACCGACTCAAAGCAATTTGATTGTAATTCAATTCATGACAATCATAAGTAGAAAGTTCACATTCTTTAGTCATTGATAAACAATTTATGGGACAGTATTCAACACAGTTACCACAATATATACAAACTCCAAAATCAATACTATAATTAAACAATTGTTTTCTTTTAATATCCTTTTCAAATCTCCAATCCACAAGGGGTAGATCTATCGGGCATACGTGAACACATACTTCACAAGCAATGCATTTATTAAATTCAAAGTGTATTCGTCCCCGGAAACGCTCCGATGTAATTGATTTTTTATAAGGGTAGTGAATCGTTATAGGTAAACAATTTGTGTGGGATAAGGTAATTATTAAACCTTGACCAATGTATCTTGCGGCGCGTATTGTTTGTTGACCATAACTAATGAACCCAGTTAGCATAGGGAACATATTCTAAATCTATATATGAAAAAGGTATGTTTCTTTCTCTTGTTTGAGAGAACTTTTGTGTTGAAAATATTCTTACTGTTATTGTATTTTTATTTATAGTGAAACTAGTTGGGAAGAAGTTGTTAATAAGAGATTGCCCAGAGAAATAGGTAAAAGAAATTTCTATCCAAGATTTAATAATTGATCCATTCTCATCCTGGGTAAAGTCCATCTTATTGTGATACAAATGAAGAGAAATAAATAAGCTTTAGTTAATGTAATAAAGATACCTATTACCATTTTCAAAATTCCAATTATTTTATTTATTTGGACAAATCCAAAAATGGATATATAGGGAATAGAGAAATTCCACCCGCCTAAGTATAGAACAGTTACAAATAAAGAGGAAACTAATAAATTTAGGTAAGAAACAAGATAAAATAAACCATATTTAATACCAGAATATTCGGTTTGATAACCTGCTACTAATTCTTCTTCTGCTTCTGGTAAATCAAAGACCTGCTAGAAAGCCAGCTATCATCTGCCGCCATATTCCAGGGGAATTCGATGTTTGAGATATTCATATTTTCTACACACCACCAGAGGAAATGCATTAGCTGCACATTCGGGGATTGATATCTCAGCAACACTTCACTCAAAAACCACCAGGATTAATGCAGTCCAGCACCCCGTTCAACCACTTTATTGATAGATACTTTGATTTCTTCTATTATTGTTTTTTCTTCATTGCAGACAAGGATCCAGGATAGTTTCTCGTTCTGTACGTGGACCGACAGGATCCGACGAGCTCCGCGGAGGGACACAATGTTTGGACTCAGATTTAGCGCGAGGACACGCTGATCGAAGAAGGGGGAAGTTCTATCACATGTCAAACGAAGACGATGACAAATTATAAGACCATTGGGAGGACACGGACGTTGCTAGCGGGCCCCACGGCCCGCCTAGGGAGGGGCGGCGTGGGGGCGCTACAGGGATGTGGGGCCCGTGCGGCCGTCCCGCCGTCATCGCGGCCATGTATTATAATTAATTAGGTAATTAATATTAGGTAAATTGAAAAGTTCGTATTCGATGAGGACTTTCCTGTTAGAGTCCGCTTGGGACTATAAATATTAGGTCATTGTAATCAGATGCAATCAAGAAAGTAAGTGGATTAATTCCCTTTGTTTCTAATCTCCCGCGCCTCTCTCCTTCTCCTCCCTCTCCGCACGTCGCGCCCCCTCCCCCTACGCCGCCCCTTGTAGCGCCGCCGCCACCACGCCGCCAGGCCAGGGCGCTGCCCCCTCCCCTCCTCCTCCTCCTCCAATCTACTAGCCCAATCCAGTCTCCCTGCTGCGTGTATTACAGTTTGGCTATTAAATTTTAGCGGACAAAATTTAGCTCATAGAGATCCAAATGATCTAGCTAAAAGGTTAGTTAAAGTTTAACTGGATCTATTAGCTTGAGGATTCATACACACACCTTTACTAAACTTTAATTTTAATATATATTTTAGCTGGCCAAAACTTTAGCTTAAGTTTGTCAGTCGCCGCATCCCCCTTGGCCAAAGCCATACTCCCTCCGTCCCCAAAAAAATGACCTTCTCGGTTCCCGAGAAACGACTGCCGGCAATTTTTATAAATAATAAATATCATTGATTAGTATCATAATTAGTATCGTTGGAAAGATCTTTAGATCTAGTTTTTTAATAAATTTATTTGGAGATATAAATATTATACATATTTTCTACAAATCGAGTTAAATTTGTGGCATGAACACCCAAAACGTTATTCTTTTTTAAATGGAGGGAGTAGTCAAGTGTGACGCACGGACACCGCTACTTTCTGACACGTGCGAGCTGCGTCATGAACCGTTAAACGTGTTCCCTCTTGGTGCACGTCCCTATGTCCTGTAGTATTTTATTTGGTCCAGGACACAGATCACCGAGGTTAGCCACTAGGCTATGGCTGTAGGTGGAGTTCCTATTGCGGCCGACTTCGGCGAGATTGATAGAGCAGACATCCAAATCCATGGACCACCAGAGTGATGTCTTAACAGAGCAAGTATCCGATGCAAGCCAACGATTTGAACACTTTTATTCTCTTCATTGTGATTTCCACTTTCCACATGTAGCAGGGTCCATATCTCATGAGGACTAGATCAGCAGCTCTGTTGGCCACAAGCGAGCCATGGGCAGAAAACAACGAATCGAGTATCTTACTATTACTAATTGGAGGCTCCAACAGAGGCTCCACATTAATTCTCACCAAATACGCTAAGAAAAAAGATAAATGCTACAAATTCTCACGTTAATTAGAAACATCCGGCCATCAAATCAAAAGTTTGTAGCCATCAATAACTATTAGATCTATTGTAATAATCTAGAAAATTACCCACCTCTGCCATTATATATTAAAAAATAAAAAAATATATCTTTTTTAGAGAAAACCCCGAGTCTGCAGTTACAAAGAAAATCCATCGTCCAAATCGATCGAGCACGGCAAGTATACCAATATATTCTACCCCAATGATATTATTTTATCAATATATTATTATAACAGAAAACAAAAAATCTACTAGACAAAATATATATCAGAGGCAATCTGTTTACGGCATGGCCGCCAAGCGATTGTTTACGCCATGGCCGTCAAGTGGTTGCGGCAAGCACATCATCGGCGGTGGCGGAGGGCTGCAGAGTTTGAGTGGCCATTGTACATCGCCGACACCCGCATGAGTCACGACAGCCGACGTGCTGCAGCCGGACAGGACGCGGTAGTATGGCATGGCATCGGCGTGTCGCTGCTCCCCCTTGTAACACGGAGATTTCTTCCCAGGGCAACATGTTGTTCGCAGGCCACTGTTGGCAATCGCCTCTCCAGCTGTCGTTGCTTATCGTGTCCCTGGCGGCTACGACGACGACGACTCGGTTGCCACTGCCACTGCCGCTGCCGCGCACGACGACGACGGTGATGCAGATGCACCTTCGACCACGACGAGACTTCACGCGACCCTCCATGATGAGTGAGAAAACTAATCGATCACTATCTTTTCTGATCTTGCACAATAGCAGCATGCATGATTGATCGGTGTCACAATTAATTCTAACCAAGAAGTGTGCAACAACAATAGATTGAGATGGAACATCCAGATGATCGAGCGTTGCGACATGAATGGGTAGCACGTACTTCTAAGCAAATAAGGAGGCCATTCACGCATTTGTACTCGGCAAAACTACGTGCAAGATGGGCGGCCATGCCACCAGTGCCATGATGTCCGATGTCCACGGCATCACCAGCCGCATCCACAGACTAAAGGTACGTATTGCCATCTTGCTAGATTCCATAATTACAATTTAATTTATCTCCTAGGATATATTAAATTTCATCATCTCATAATTACAATTTAATGTCTTTTCCATGTACTTATCTTATACTATTTCATTATGGTCAGCAAAATTTTAGGTGAAATTAGGCTAGGGAAAGAATTATGAAAAATGGAAGCAAGAGTCTTGAATTACTTTGAACAAATAACTCTTCATATAATTCGTATTTACCTTGACTTATATTTTTTGTTCACTTTAATAATAACTTCATTACATTACTTCGAATTTGCATGATGCTGAAAAATTGGGAGACCATGATCCATGGAGTTATCAATAAAAGCCTATCTAGAAAAAAAACTCAAACTTCCACAATTATAAAAGATAACTGACTGATCCCATAATATTTCTATTTAGAAATTATCCACCTATATCATTAAGAAAGATAATGCTTTGATCCCTTAGTTTGCATTCAATTAACCATACCTGGCATTATGAGAGGTAATGTAATATATACATGTATAATTTATACACCATGTAAATGCCAATGTATGCTATTATTAAAAATAATTCAACATCCATCCATAAGTACAATATATGCACAAAGCTATTTGAATACACACTTCTGCAATGTTAAGTTGAAACTATACATAAAGCTATGTTCCACTACGTAGACCATGGAAACATATATACATTAGCATTAATATTTATTTTATAAGCTTACCATGCCTGGAAAAATGTCCTTACCAAATCATATAATAATGACACTTACTCTTCATTTTAAGTTATACTAATATTTATGATCATAAATTTTGCAAGTCGGTTACCTCAAAAAAAGATTACATAAGAATATTAGCAATTTAATTCCAAAGATTATTTATTTAATAAAATGATAGTACAATACTATAAATTCAACATCTTGAGTGTGATTGTGCATGCCAAAACAATTATTTATGCCATTGTAAGAACTAACAAGGTAGCCTAGAGCCCTAGAACGTATAGTTTTCTTATAAAAATATCATAAACGGTACAATAAGCATTGGAATTTTAAATTAACACGTGATGAAAGGTTGAAAATAACAATATAGATTTTAATGATATTACATAAAGTAGTGACGGTTATACTTTAAGACGTTCATGCTAGGAAAAAAAGTATTACTCATGAAACTGCTAGAAATAAAAAAGATGGATCCTAAATTCTTACATAAAACATTTTCCTAACAAATTGGTAGACTGTCACCATTGTAAATAATATAATACTCATTATATCTAAGAATTTAATAAGCTCAAATTTTTGAAAAAAGAATCAAAATATAGATTCATAGTCATCAAAATAATATAGACTAGAACTAGGCCCTCATAGTTTAATTAAATGTTTCAACTAAATGTATATTGTAAATAAATAAAGATGTGGCATATATAAAAAAAAAATTAATGAACATGGATGAAAACTACATAAAAATCAATAATTGATAGATTATCAAAACTAAATATAGACTACAGAGTACCTACTATAGTTAGTTCTAACCCGTGCGTAGTACGGGTTAATGGACTAGTAATAATAATGGAGCATTGGACATTTGAGGTCAGCCAAAATAACAGTTTGCAGATGAGTCACGCCACCAAAAGATATAAACGATTCTTTCCGAACGTGTCGCCTCCTATCCCACTGCTCTACTACCTCACCAGCGCCGCTTGGATAAAGACAATTTTTATTTTAAAAAATACATTCGGTTCTCACAAGTCGACGAACTCTGGCTTTGTTCGATCACATGTTCGTTGTACTAACACTATAGCGTAAACTCACATTGAGCAAACCATGCATGTTTTATTGTGAAGACTTATAAGCGATTGTGTGAAGAAAATACTCCTTTCATCTTATATTATATTATATTATATTATATATATATATATATATATATATATATATATATATATATATATATATATATATATATTATTCTAGTTTTTCCTATGTATCTAAGCACTAAAAGTTATTTACAAGACAAAGTTCGATCCTAGACAGATTAGAATATAAGTGTGTTTTGATAGTTCAACACACTCTTGTTTGTGTACTGAGTTAGAGCAAAGTATTCAGTCATGGTGTTGAGTCCGATTTTAAAACTCATGACATGATCACCGATAAATCTCTAAGCCTCATGAATGTACCCATACAAGTTAGAGTAGCATGTGTCCAAACAAAACATGGGGTTCGATTTCAAGACAAAAGCAAACTCTAAATCTGTGTTTGGATGGAGGGACTAAAGTCTAGTAGATGTCACATCAGAATGTTGGAAGGATATCGAGGGGGTGTCCGAATACCAATAAAAAACTAATTTTAGATTCCGTCAGCACACTACGAGACAAATTAATTAAGTACAATTAATCTATTATTAGCACATGTTTACTGTATCACAACATTATTAAATCATGGACTAATTAGGCTTAAAAATTTTATCTCGCAAAATATTAGTAAACTGTATATTCGTGTCTTCAGTACCAGCAGATTATATCTTATTAGGTGTAAGTTCTATTTTTAATGGGTGTAAATTGATTATTTATAAATATAAATGGTCAGAATTAATCAAATAATTATCTGAACATTTTTTGGTTTCTTATTTTCTATATGTTTTATTTGGTTTCTCTTTGAAAATTTCCAATTTAGCTTCCGTAGAAATAATCGTGGCTATTTTTTATTTTATTTATTCTTTTATAAGTTTTATTTTAACACATTTGATCTAGATCCTATGACCATAACAATTGTGTTGATACACCAAAAACACTCGATTCTATCTAGGGTTCTCAATCGAGTGTTTCGTGGACCGCTAACACTTCGGTACTCGAAAGCTAAAAAGCACTCGAGTGTGCCTAGATATCCTCGTGAACAATATATATGGTTTTGTTGCACATAACACCCTAATTCATATGGTTTAGAAGAGATTGAGGTGTAGTTATATGTAGTGAAATAAAGTTGTACCGTGATCTCGTTGAATAGACCGTAAGTCGCATGTCGTTAAGGTGAACAGACGCACCTAACAAGAAATGCCTATTCATAGATAGTGGCATTTTTTTTATTTAGCTCTAAACAACATAGGTTGAGCCGTAGAAGCATAGTCATACGAGTGCAGCGCGTACGTACGCACAAGCGAGCAACAAGTGAGTTCGTCACATCTTGTCGCACTGCGCAGATGCGAAGAGCAGCTTGTTGTTCTCCACGTCATAGACGATGTGCATGTTCTGCTGCTGGAAGTTGCCAATGAGCACCATGTCGACTTTGGCGACGTTGATCATCAGGCACATCACCCCGCCGGTGTCCGTGTCCTCCAGGTCCTGGATGTAGTCCTCCCGGGGCAAATCCATGTCCGCGCCGGCCAGGTGGAAGATGAGCTTCGGCACGGGCACCTGCTCCCCACCTTTCGGCCGGCGGAAGCACAGCAAGTTGCCGAACTCTGAGGTGTTGTCGTAGCGGGGCAGCGGCGGTAGCTGCGCCACGAACTCGTCCCGGAGGAGCTCAAACACGGCCTCCGGCAAGATGGTGACGCCCGTGCCGGAGTCGATCGCCGTCCCGCCCGAGCCGTCCTTCTTGAGCGCGAACACCGACTTGTCGACTGGCAGCCGCGTCTTGCCGACGGTGATGCCCTCGAAAGAAAGGTAGTACAAGGAAGGGATTACCGGGTTGTATATGATCGGAGTGGACTGGAACGGCCCCGTGCTGTGCCTGTGCTTCGCTCGGAGATCATCCGGCGGCGGCGTGCCCAGGAACACCGCGCTGGTCTTGATGCTCTCCACAAACTGCGACGTGAGGCAGTACGAGAACCGGCCGACCTTGAGCTGCGATGGCAACGACAGTGGCCCGCGGCCGAAGCCAGCGATGCCGGACTCGTTTGACAAAAACAAGCCGGTGTTATAGTCGCCACAGCCGAAGGCGAGCTCCGACACGGCGACCGGCGGCACGCCCTTGCCGCCGTTGGGCGACTTGAAGGTGAAGGTGTCCTTGAAGATGTAACCCGCCATGATGGACTTGTCAGCGTAGGAGCTGAGGTAGAAGCAGTGGAAACTTTTCATGGCACACGCGGAGACGCTCAAGCCGGAGGAGCCCAGCCGGCAGATGGGATCAGGGCAAGCGACGGCCTTGATGGTGCTGGACACGGAAATGTTGAACACTGGGAACGGCTGGTCGAAGCAGGCGGAGCAGGGCGTGCACTGTGTCCAGATAAGGTCGCTGCCGGTGTCCATTGTCAGCGCCACCCGCTGCGGAGTGCGGACGCGGCGTGCCGATGGTGAAGTCGATGAGGTACTCGCCGGAGCTGGGTGCCACAGCCGCCGTCACCGGCTGACCGTAGTGGCCACCACGGTGACAAAGGCTGCCCGCGCGGGCTCTGGAACGAACGGCCATGCGGCTGAGAAGCTCCCATCTGGTGAAGCCCCGACCGTTGTCGACGTGGGTCAGGTCGGCATGCATGGTGAGGCCAGCGGTCGAGGTGGCCGGCGCCGTGAACAAGAACGTGAAGAAGAGCGCATAGGCCAGAAGCTCAGACATCGGGCGGTCCTTCATGATGCACGCGCGCGAGTTCAAGGGAGGTGGGGAGTGCAGAGTTCTCCCAGCAGGTTTTTGTTGAGTTGGAAGTTGGAACTGCACTAGAGAGTTATATATACTGCTCCATACAGACATACTTATAAAACTTGACGTTTGGGACAAGACCACGGTCTCTAAAACCTAACTTTATCCATTACTTTTTATTAAAATATATAAGAAAATTTTAAAATAAAATTACTTTTATAAAAATAGGTTTCAAGGTGAATCTATACATATAAGTTTCATCTTTTAAAACTAAATATTTTAAAAGTTATTCATAGTTTGTGTTCTCAATGTTTAACTTAAATTTTATTCGAAACATCAAGTTTTATGAGAATGAAGGGAGTACATACTAGAGGTTAGGCCTGGCGCTTCGCACGGGCGGCTGGGAAAAAGGGGTTAAAAAACCTGCTTGAATGCTACGGGGCTGGTACTGTTCATAACAGGACTGGTACTGTTCATAGCAGATTTGTTACTATTTATAACATGTGGTGTTGTTTGGTACCGTTTATAATGGGCGGTACTATTTACAGGATCCATACGTGGCACTGTGGACAAATAATGATTTGTGAGAGGAAAATGTGAATGTAAATAGTGCTAATGAACCGTGCAAGCAAGTTCAAAGATCTTTATAGATATATAGCGATGGTACCTGACATATACATCTTCTAAAAAAAATATATATATAACCTGACATCTTAATATTAAAACTAATAATTTATACACTTCGAAGAATCATGCATAAAAATTATAATCATCACGAGATTTAGTTAGAAAAAAAGGTCAATTCTAAAAAAATTAATAATCTAATTGCCATAATCTGAGCAATTGGCATAATGTAATAATCATCATCGATAATAGTCATGGTTCTATTATATTTTAGAAAACATAGTCACTTCTACCATTAAAAAATTAATTAACCCCCAAAAATTAGCATAAAATTACCCGACTTTATCATTTTCAAAGATAATCTAAAATAACCAACTAAATATGTATTTAAATTATTCATCTCTCCAATCATAATTGTTCACATAGCCCAATGGCCTAATAGCTCGGCACAAAACCCGATTTTTAGTCCAACCCAAGAAAAGGACAACCTGGTTGTTGATGTGCGTAAGGTAGCCCGGCAATGTACCTAGGACCAAGTTTGAGCCACTCAGTTATATATGATCGGATTAAAGAAGAAATTAACCGGTTGTTGGAAGCAGGTTTTATACGGCCATGCAGGTATGCAGACTGGGTCTCTAATATTGTGCCTGTTGAAAAGAAGGATTCGGGCAAGATTCGAGTTTGCATTGATTTTAGAGATCTCAATAGAGCTACCTTGAAAGATGAATATCCTATGCCTATAGCCGATATGCTTATTAATGATGCTTCAGGATATAATGTGCTTAGTTTTCTTGATGGTAATGCTGGTTACAATCAAATCTTTATGGCTGAAAATGATGTTTCTAAAACGGCTTTCATATGTCCTGGATTTGTTGGATTATTTGAGTGGGTTGTGATGACTTTTGGATTGAAGAATGCTGGTGCTACTTATCAACGTGCTATGAATTTGATCTTCCATGACTTGCTTGGTGTGATTGTGGAGGTATATATTGATGATATAGTTGTTAAATCGGCTTCTCGAGTTTCTCATTTAGCCGATTTGTGGCTTGCTTTTGAGAGGATGCGCCGTTATGGACTTAAGATGAATCTGCTCAAATGTGCTTTTGGTGTATCAGCTAGAAAGTTTTTGGGCTTCATTATCCATGATAAAGGCATAGAGATTGATCCAAAACGAATAGAGAAGATCAAGAAAGTTTAGCCCCCTACATGCAAAAAGGACTTGCAAAAGTTCTTAGGGAAGGTGAACTACTTAAGAAGGTTCATTGCCAACTTGTCTAGGAAAATTGTTCCTTTTACCCCTTTGTTGAGATTGAAGGATGAATCTGAATTTACTTGGGGGGCAAAGCAGCAAGAAGCTTTTGAAAAGATAAAGGAATATTTGTCTACACCACCGGTTCTTCGTGCACCAAGAAGAGGAGTTCCATTCAAATTATATATTGCTGCCGAAGAGAGAGTAATCGGGGCTGTTTTGACTCAAGAAGATGAACGTAACGAATATGTGATTGCTTACATTGGTCGTCATCTTCTTGACCCCGAGACAATGTATGCCCATATTGAAAAGTTGTGTTTATCATTATACTATGCTTGTGCTAAGATGAGACATTATTTACTATCTAGTACATATGTAGTTGCTTGCCAGGCCGATGTAATCAAGCATATGTTATATCGGCCAATCCTTAGCAGAAGGATAGGCAAATGGGCATACGCACTAATTGAATATGACCTGACTTTTGAGCCATTAAGAGCCATGAAAGGTCAAGTCCTTGCTGATTTTATTGTTGAGCATGGTATAGATTTAGAAAATGAGATTGATTACCTCACTCTTACTCTATGGAAGCTTTATTTTGATGGATCGGTTTGTAAAGATGGCCAAGGTGTTGGCATTGTTCTTGTTTCTCCTAGCAATGCTGAAATTAAATTGTCAAGCCGATTAGATTTTCATTGTACTAACAATCAAGCCGAATATGAGGCTCTCTTGTTCGGCTTGATAATGTTGTCTTCCATAGATGTGAAACATGTTGTGGCCTATGGTGATTCCTTACTTGTGGTACAACAAATTGCTGGTGAGTTTCAATGTTTAGAAGGATCATTAAATGAACGCCGTGACAAGTGCCTTGATATTATTGCTACGTTTGCTGAATTTCAAATTCGGTATATTCTGAGGCATGCAAATTATATGGCCAACATGTTAGCTCAACAAGCATCGAGCTTCGATATCAGTGGACAAAATTTTCATATACAAGAAAAGCCGATGCAAGAAAATTTTAATTTTTTGTGTGCAGGTACAGTAGAACCGGCTCAGCCTACTCCGAAACCGGCTCAGCCAGTTCTAGAGTCAGCTCAGCCTACTCAGGAACCAGCTCAGCCGGGTCCTCCATCCAGCTCAGTCGGTTCCCCTCTGGCCAGCAGGGTTACTTCGTCTAAGAAGCCCCCAAATCGGTCCAATTTGATTCCCAATGATGTTGAGACCGATTTGGGTGATTGGAGGACTCCCATATTGAGATATCTACGTGATCCAAGTGCTAAAGTTGATAAGAGTGTTCGATGGAGCGCATTTAAATACACATTATACAATGATGAACTTTACTGAAGAACCGCCAAAGACTTATTGCTTAAGTGCTTGGGATTAGATCAAGCGAGAGTGGCTATGGGAGAAGTTCATGAAGGTATTTATGGTACACATCAATTGGCCCCGAAGATGAAGTGGTTATTGCGTAGAGCTGGTTTCTATTGGCCTACCATGATGGCCGATTGCTTTCGCTACTACAAAGGCTACGAGGAGTGCCAACGGTTTGGTAATATTCAGCTGGTCCTTGCTGTGTTGATGCATCCTAATATCAAACCATGGCCATTCAGAGGTTGGGGGCTAGATTTCATTGGCCAAATACATCCCCCATCATCAAAGGACATCGCTTTGTCTTGGTTGCTATAGATTATTTCACTAAATGGATTAAAGCGGTTCCTTTGAAGAATATGACACATAGAGAGGTGATTGAGTTCATTACCGAGCATATAATACATCGATTCGGCATTCCTCAAACTCTAACTACAGATCAAGGGACGTCTTTCGTGTCTAAAGAAGTGAAGGATTTTGCTGAATTGTATAAGATTAAGTTACTCAATTCGTCTCCTTATTATGCTCAAGCCAATGGCCAGGCAGAATCGAGTAATAAGATTTTGATCAAGTTGATTAAGAAGAAGATTGAGGACAATCCTAGAAGCTGGCATGAGGTCTTGTCTGAGGCTTTGTGGGCTCATCGCATCTCTAGACATGGTGTTACTAAAGTTACTCCTTTTGAGCTTGTGTATGGTCAAGAAGCCGTGTTACCCGTCGAGGTGAATTTGGATGCATATAGGTTTGCAAAGCAAAATGATTTATCCGCTGTTATGTAGCATGATCTTATGATGGATAATATTGACGAGGTGACGGATAAGAGAATTCAAGCTTTGAAAGAGATAGAGAAAGATAAAGCTAGAGTTGCAAGAGCCTACAATAAAAAAGTGAAGAGCAAATCTTTTCAAGTTGGAGATTTAGTGTGGAAGACTATTTTACCTCTTGAATCGAAAAGCAATAAGTTTGGCAAGTGGTCACCTAGCTGGGAAGGTCCATTAAAGGTGATCAAAGTGGTGTTTGGAAATTCATATATGCTGGAGACATTGCAAGGTGAACATCTACCTAGAGCAATAAATGGAAGGTATTTGAAAAAATATTTTCCAAGTGTTTGGCAAGAAGCTTAATAGCTCTCCAAGCAATGGCCGATACATATATCGCCCTTAGAACAAAAATGGCCGATGTATACATCGCCCTTAGTCACTAGATAGCCGATGAGTTGGACATCGTTGCTATTTAATTTTATTTTGTTTTCAGGTTCATCTAAAGTTTCACCTAAAAACAGGGGGACATATGTTGATGACTAAAATTGGCTCAAAATTAGAATATATAATATCTATGAATCTCATCCCTGTAAGTATCTATGAGATCCATTATCCCCTCTTCTGTTTGTACTTGCAGCTGAACTTTTGCAGATCTTGATTAACCATGCTGCCTCATTGAATCTCCTATCTCTGCCAATTCCACAGCCTATGGCAGACTTCCCAGTAATACAGTATGCAGATGATACTCTTCTACTACTACAAGCAGATGCCAGACAATTACTCTTCCTCAAAGCTTTGCTCCACAGTTTTGCAACCTCCACTGGACTGCATGTTAACTACAGGAAATCCCACATGTACCCAATTAATGTGTCCCAGGAAAAATTGCAGCATTTGGCAAACACTTTTGGTTGTGATGTGGGTGCCATGCCCTTCACTTATCTTGGCCTGCCTATGGGAACAACTAAGCCGAAGATTGAAGATCTCACACCAATAATGGACAGGGTAGAAAGAAGGCTCTCAGCTTGCTCCACATGGTTATCCTACTCTGGAAGGCTTGAGATGATCAACTCAGCTATCACCCCCATCACTACCTATGCAATGTGTACAATCAAACTTCCAGCAGGTGTAATTGAAAACATTGATCGAGCCCAAAAACAATGCCTTTGGAGAGGCAATGACAGTGAAAGAACAAGGGGGGGCAACTTAGTAGCTTGGGAGACAGTATTGAGGCCAAAAGACAAAGGAGGTATTGGTGTCATTAACTTTAGACTACAAAATGATGCATTACTGATGAAGCACCTGCACAAATTCTACAACAAAGCATAAACCCCCTGGGTACAACTAGTCTGGAACAAATACTACACTACTAAAGCTCCTCATGCTGCTAGAGAAACCGGCTCCTTCTGGTGGAAAGATGTGTTCAGACTGAATATCATTTACAGAGGTATTGCCAAATGCCAACTAGGAGATGGATCATCAATCTGCTTCTGGGACGACACATGGAGTGATTCAGCACTCTCACAAACTTACTCAAGACTGGCCTCCTTTGCAAGAAATGAAGGTGCATCTGTACTAGAAGTCATGCAGGCTGATGATTTTGACAGCCTCTTCCTATTGCCTCTGTCACAGCAAGCTCTGGAGGAACTAGATGCTCTACAGTTGCAACTGCAAGATATTCCATATGATGAAGACGCCACTGACAAATGGATCCCTGTCTGGGGCAATCAATACACTTCCCAAAAATTCTACTCTGAAGTCTTCAAGGCAATGGAAGCACACTGTCGATACGGGACATAGACGGCTACTCACCAGTGCGGATCCTGTCAGGACGAGAGCAAGAAGGACGGATCCGAATAGAACACAGATCATCCTAGTTAGGCAAATAGAAAGTAACCTCTGTAATCAGAACAGAACACTTCCTATGGATCCGACTAGGATTAGAAACCATAGCTCTGGCTTTCCTTTCCTCGATAAAAAGGAGCCGAGCACCCTCTTTTGTAACAGATTTAACAACACACAATCATACATCAATCCAACGCAAAAGGCCAAGGCCGACTGGAGTAGAGCTTTTACTCGACGACGAGGGCTCGAACCAGGATAAACCGTGTGTCTCTTGCGTGAAACCGTCGAGTTCTAGTCGTTCGCCGAGGTCCGAATCAACTGCTACGGGAACCCCGTGGCAGGCTATCGGTGGCGAAACACCGACAGCTGGCGCGCCAGGTAGGGACTTGCGGCGAAATCAACGTCAAAGGCTCGACGGACCTACATATGATGATTTTTTCGACGGGATCAACCTTCGTTTTTGAAGCTGGAGTGCAAGCGGGGCGCACGAACAAGGAATTCTCCATGGTCGACTACTTCGAGAACCCGAGCCGAAGATACAAGAAATTTTTTCAAGACTCAAGCTCACAGAGGAAGCTGAAGACCCAAATATACAAGACAAGCCGAGTTCTTTTCACTACGGTTTCAACAACTCGGCACGGATATATCAGAATATCACTCAGAAAGCAATGGAATCTTACAACCTCGACCAATGGGACATCTTCAAACAAGATAAGTTTTTTACCTTCCTTCTTCTTCAATACGGTAAACCTCTAGAAGGAGAAGAACTCGACCATCCACCCAATACGCACGAAGAAGTCTTCATGATAAGGCAACCTCTAGTACCACCAATCCAACCCGACTACAGATCTTCAGAAGAATCAGAAGCTGACATTCCAGCAAATTCCGTCACAAGAGAAGGAGAGACTGACAGCCAGAAAGCAGCAAGAGAAAGAAGAAACAAGAAAAAGGAGGAAGAAGGAACCGAGTTCATGAACGAAGAGAAGCATGGCGCAAATATGAAGAAGAGCTAGCCGAGTACAATCAAAAAAGAGCTGAAAAAGAAGCCAAAGAAAGACGAACTATGGCAAGGACAAGGCTTGATCCTATTAACAAGATACAAGAATTAATCAATGAAATCGACGCCCTACAACGACCAAGTGAAGAACAAGCCAGGCTTAGAAGTCTACTCAGGGATACCGCGCAAAGGATACAAGACGACCGAGTACCTCCCCGACACATACCATCTGAACAGACAAGTCAAAGAACTCGGAGGATTTCCGCTTTTGAAAGATTATCAACTCCAAATCATGAGAGAAGAGCTCAACCTCATCACGATTGGACGAAAAAAAACAGGGGAAAAACAGGGGAAGATCTCCGACACCACCTAGAAGTCCCCACAGGATTATTTCAAGATACGACGGCCAAAGGCGATTCCGACTACGGACGGAAAAAGTACCCGACAGATTTCCTTGCTTCACAGGAAGACTACTCACAGTCAAACTACCTCACAAATTCAAACCATCCAATCATTCAAAATACGATGGCAAGACGAGCCAATGCAATGGGTTAGGGATTTATTCTCATCTATAGAACTAGCCGGGAGGCGATGACGATATAAAAGCCTTATTTTTTCCAATGGCCCTGGAAACATTACCACTCCGGTGGTTCGATAAGTTACGACTGGATCTATTAAAGCATGGGGCGACCTCCAAAAAGCATTTTGCGAGAATTTTGCAGGGATACTGATCCACCCAATAACGCAAGCCGAGTTAAAAGGTTTAAAGCAAAATCCAGGAGAAAGCCTCAGAGACTTCTATAGAAGATTTGGAGAACTCAGAGCACAAGTACATGACATCACCGAGAGAGAAGTAATAGAAGCATTTTCATACGGCTTAAAAGTAAGATGGATGTTTCACGATTTCTGCAAGGAAAACCCTCGGACAAACGAGGAGTTCAAAAGAACGATTAAAAAGATGATTACAGCAGAAGAGAAGACAAGAGAAAGATTTCGGACAAACGTAAAAACAACTCGAGAAAGAAGAAACAACACACAGACGGAAGAAACAACTCGAACGATCAAAACAACACAAGATGGAACAACCAAAACAACTCGGGTTATCAAGACAACTCGAGATACCGGGATAACTCAAGGTATCAAGACAACTCAAGAAGATGGAACATTCAAGACAATGAGATAAGAATTCCACAACAAAAAGAGATATTTCGACAACATGGTGGCGTCCACCGAAAGAAAGAAATTCTACCCGGCAAGAAGATTTGAAGACCTCGAAAACATGAAATGCATCTATCATCCAACAGGAATACACCCAATGGGGGAGTGTCGCATCTTTCAAGAAAAATATATGAGAAAGGACAAACAAGACAAGGAAGAAAATAAAAGAAAAAAAGAAGAAGACAACACAACCGATAACGGTTTTCAAAATCCAAAACAACAAATGATATCGGTAATATTCTCGGGAGTACCCGGTTCTAGGAGCAAACAAGAAGACAAGCTTGCTTGGCGAACAATCATGGCAAGCAGAGCCAAAGCAACACCCGGATATTTAAACCGGTCACAATATCCAATTCAGTTCTCACGGGAAGACCAATGGACAAGTGTTGGGAACGCAGGGGCTATATCCATTAGTACTCGGGCCAACAATTGCCGCCATAACAATAACAAAGTACTCATCGATGGGGGGCAGGACTCAACATCATATTTGCAGACACCCTGAAGAAAATGGGAACAGAATTCTCAAAAATGATCACACCTACAAGCGTACCTTTTTATGGGATAGTACCCGGGAGACCAGCTATGCCTCTTGGACAGATTACACTTCCAGTAACATTTGGAACTCCCACAAATTACAGGACAGAACTCATCAAATTTGAAGTTGCAGATTTTGAATCATCATATCATGCGATATTAGGAAGACCAGCACTAGCAAAATTCTTGGCTATACCACACTATCCATATCTACTACTCAAGATGCCAGGACCACACGGAGTACTCTCTCTCAGAGGAGACCTAAAAAGAGCCTACGAATGCGATGTACAAGCAATACAAATATCCTCAAAAGTACAAGGTGAAATCAACTCGGCGTGAGCGAAAAAAAAAACAGAAGAACTAGAGATACCAGCCAAAAAACAAAGTACACTCACCACCACAGCTGAAGGAGAGGGCACCAAAAAGATTGATCTAGGAGCAGGTGATCCATCAAAGACTGCCACAATCAGCGCACACTTGCCTATCAAATAGGAACTCGCGCTCACCAACTTCTTACGGGACAACAAGGATATATTTGCACGGAAACCAGCCAGATATGCCCGGAGTCCCAAGGGAGTTGGTGAGCACAAAATTGAAGTCAACAAAGGAGCAAGACCGATCAAACAAAGACTACGACGTTTTTCACGGACAAGAAGGAAGCAATAAAAAAGAAATAGCCCGACTACTAGCGGCGGGGTTCATTAAAGAAATCTTACACCCGCAGACTGGTTGGCAAAATCTGTTACGGTACACAAAAAGAACACAGATGAATGGCGTATGTGTGTCGACTACACGGACCTTAACAAACATTGTCCAAAGGACCCTTTCGGATTACCAAGAATTGATCAGATAGTGGATTCAACAGCAGGATCAGCTCTATTATCCTTTCTAGATTGCTACTCAGGATATCACCAGATTGCACTAAAAGAAGACCAAAGCAAAACTTCTTTCATTACACCTTTTGGCGCTTATTGTTACAAAACAATGTCTTTTGGACTCAAAAATGCGGGGAGCAACATACCAAAGAGCAATCCGGACTTGTTTGGGAGATCAAATTGGAAAGAACGCGGAAGCATATGTGGATGACGTAGTCGTCAAAAAACAAAGAACCCGATTCTCTCGATTGAAGATCTACAACGAACTTTCAATAATCTCAAAAGATGGAAGTGGAAACTCAACCCCAACAAATGTGTATTTGGCGTATCATCAGGACAACTACTCGGATTTCTAGTCAGCCAAAGAGGAATAGAAGCAAGCACAAAACAAATCAAGGCAATAACCGATATGGGCCCACCAACGGATATCAAGGATCTCTGAGAAACTAACAGGTTGCATGGCAGCACTCAACAGATTCATCTCCAGGCTGGGGGAAAAAGGCTTACCTTTTTTCAAATTACTAAAGAAAACAGAGAAATTTACCTGGAACGAAGAAGCACAAGAAGCCTTCGACAAGCTAAAAACATACATCAGCACATCTCCAGTATTAGTACCACCAAAGAAAGATGAAGACCTCATGCTCTACATTACCGCAACTACTTGAGTAGTTAGCACAGCTATTGTGGTCGAAAAAGAGAAGAACAAGGACACATCTACAAAGTACAAAGGCCAAGTATACTACATAAGTGAAGTACTCACGGTATCAAAAAGTGAGATATCCTCACGTGCAAAAACTACTCTACGCAATATTTATAACCTCAAGGAAGCTCAGGCATTATTTTGAAGATCATAAAGTAGTCGTCGTAACAGATTTTCCACTCGGAGACATTCTAAGGAACCGAGACTCAACAGGACGAATTTCAAAATGGGCAGTTGAACTCGGAGCACTCAAAATAGAATTTGCACCAAGAAAAGCAATCAAATCTCAAGCATTGTCCGACTTCATTGCGGAATGGACCGAAATACAACAACCTACTCCAAAGCGTCATCCTAGACCATTGGAAAATGTACTTCGATGGATCTCTAAAACTAGGAGGGGGGAGGAGGCAGGAGTACTACTTATCGCACCCGATGGAAAACAACTCAGATATGTTCTACAAATTTTATGGCAAGCTACCAACAATGAAGCAGAGTACGAAGCACTCATCCATGGCCTACAAGTTGCAACATCACATGGAATCAAAAGATTACTAGTCTACGGAGATTCAGCAGTGGTAATCAACCAAGTCAACAAAGAATGGGATTGCACCAAGGAAAACATGGATGCCTATTGCGCAGAAATCAGAAAGCTTGAGAAAAATTTTCAAGGTCTAGAAATACATCACATATTACGAGATTCAAATGTTGCAGCTGATGTGTTAGCCAAACTAGGCTCAGATAGGGCAAAAGTACCCGCTGGAGTTTTTGTAAAAGTTGCCCTTGACTCTCAAAAAGAGCAGGAGGCCTCAACTCATTCCATTAATGTTGTTTCATTCCCCACGCGGCTGAATCCAACTCAGTCTTTATCCTGCCTTGGAGTTCTCTCTCAAACAAACCATCTATCAAGTCAGAAGAAAAAGAAGACGAGAAGAAGAAGACAGAACAAGAGCAAATTCTAATAATCAGCACAGACAACTCAACATGGATGCAAGTATTCATAGACTACATCAAGGAAAAGAAGTTACCTGGAGATAAAGCAGAAGCAACTCGGGTAATTAGAAGAAGCAAAAACTACATCTTAGTAGGAAATAATCTTTATAAAAGAACAGCATCATCAGGCGTATTATTGAAATGCGTACCAACAATAGAGGGGAAAGAAATATTACTAGAAATGCACTCAGGGTGCTGCGGAAATCATGCATCTTCAAGGACACTAGTCGGAAAAGCTTTTCGATCAGGATTCTATTGGCCAACAAACATTAAAAAGACGCAGAAGAACTAGTCAAATCTTTGCAAAAAGCGTCAAATGTTTGCAAGACAAGCACACGTTCGACTCACAATCTAATATGCATCCCACCAAAGCATGGCCGTTCTCATCTTTGGGGGCTTGATCAAGTCGGACCACTTAAAAAATTCAAAGGAGGGTTTGAATACATATTCGTGGCCATCGACAAGTTCACCAAGTGGATAGAATACAAGCCATTAGTAAAATACAGCTCAGCCAAAGCACAAGAGTTCATCCAAGAAATTATGCACAGATTTGGGATGCCAAACAGGATAATTACAGACCTAGGATCACCTTTCACAGCCAATGAATTCAAAAGCTAGGCTCAAGACTGCGGATTCAGCATTGATTATGCATCAGTAGCTCACCCTCAAGCAAACGGTCAAGTAGAAAGAGCAAACGGCCTCATCTTGGCCGGATTGAAACCAAGACTATATGAAGACCTCAAAGATTACGGAGCAAAATGGATAGATGAACTACCCAAAGTAGTGCGGGGACTAAGAACTTCGAGATAAGCGAGCAAGCGGCTACTCACCTTTCTTCTTAGTATACGGATCGAAGCCGTATTACCAGCCAGACTTAATATGGACATCCCCCAGAATTGAGCAATATAACGAAGAAGAAGCGAGAAGAAACCGAGAAGACTAGAAATCGGCGGCTTAGAAGAAGTCGAGTCAATGCAACACTACAATCGGCAAGATACATGCAAGGACCGAGGAGATATTACGACAAAAGCGTTCAACCAAGAACCTTACAAGCCGGCGATCTAGTTCTCAGGAAAATACAAAAACCAGATGGAAGACACAAACTACTCGGCCTATGGGAAGGTCCCTTCATAGTAAAAAAAGTAACAGGACCGGGATCCTACTGGGCGATGATGAAAGACGGAGCCCCAATAAAAAATTCATGGCACATCTCTCAATTACGACGATTTTACGCCTAGACATGTACTACTTCCTTCAACAAAGATTCATAAGAAAGATTACAAGTATCGGCCTCTTTCCGGAACCCGGATCCGACTTCTAAAGAATACGGAACTCGAATAAGGACCTACGGTCCAAAAAAGCACTCGACCTCTCGGGCAAACCTCGATGAGAGCAAAAAACGCTCAACCCCCTGGGCAAACCCCGATGAGAGCAAAAATCGCTCGACCCCCGGGCAAACCCCGATGAGAGCAAAAAACGCTCGACCCCCCGGGTTGTTTTCACAACACCGATGATAGTACGGCTAAAGAAGTCAACACTCGGCCTATCCTAGCTCCTTTTTAGGACTAGATGAGAGCAAAAAGAAAGCTCGACCTGTCCCGACTTCTAGATAAAAAGAACTCGGATGAGGGCCTACGGTCCGAATTATTTGTTGAAGTGCAAAATGGCTACAACCTAGCCTGAGCCCAACTATTCCGGGTTGTTTTCACAACACCGATGAGAGTAAGGCTAAAAGAAGTCAACACTCGCCCTATCCTAGCTCCTTTTCAGGACTAGATGAGAGCCAAGAGAGAGCTCGACCTATCCCGACTTCTTGAGAGAAAGAACTCGGATGAGGGCCTACGGTCCGAACTAATCATTGAAAACGACTACAACATTAATTATTCTTAGATGGATTCACAACACCAAAAAGAATACGACAGACAGCAAAATATTCAAAGGACAGCAACAAGATATTTGACCAAGATTCAAGAAAGAAAATTCTTTTTTTATTATCGGAAAGGCATCAAAGTTTCATTACAATAAAGAAGTTCACTCCGATGATCATCACCATCATCGGACGCGCCTTTGGCGTAATCTCTACAAGATCAATAAACTCCCGAGCTAAGGGCGGGGACAGCGACTTCGGACTCGCAAGTGCTTGTTCATCCTCGGGAGTATGGGTCCCATCCATCACTCTACCAAGAGGAAAGTTGGGATCAACCACTCGGATGCGAGCCAAAAAACACCACGAGCGCCAAGCAACACTTTGCATCCTTGGCAAAATTGATGGTCCGCTCGGTCGGTCGAGGAAGGAGGCGAACCCAGTCGGACCCGGCATCTTGAGGCATCCTCGGCATAGTGGCAAGCCCTTGCACGAGCTCGGCAAAGGCTGACCACGTCATCGAAACCTTCGAGGACGAAAGAGACAAGTCTTCAATTGATGCCTTAGCACGCAAAAGATCTCGATCAGCACTACGCCCTAATCAGTAGAGCTCGGGCTAAAGTTTCTTGAGCATCCTCCTTTACCTTCTCGATTCATTGCGAAAGGTTTTTACTTCAAGCTTCAAAGCCTCGGTCTCCTTCGAGTACTTTTTTTTCTTCAAAGCTGCAAAGGGAAGCGAGAAAGAAGTCGAAAAAAAAAGCAATAATGAGAATTATACACAACAAAAAACATTCACAAGTACCTTGAAGATCTCGAGAAGCCTTCTTCTCAGATTCAACGGCGGCAACCACTTGAGCTCTCAAAGCAGTCTCGAGGATTGGCGACCTTGGCGCTCCTCATCAAGCGCCCGCCCGCGAGAGAAGCCAACTCATCCAACAACTTCTTTTGAGACTCGAGGCGAGCCAAAAAAAGAGGTCGAGAATCAGCGACATACTCCACGCACATAAAAAAGAAGAAGGATAAGAAAAAGACAAGACAGGAAATAAAGCAAACAAGTCATCCTACGGAATTGTTCAAGTAAAAGACTTGAATTCAGCCTCAAGCTTCTTAAGGCGAGAACTCGGATTGAAGTCTTCTTCGGATCTGCATCGACTTCAAATCACGGACGAGAATTCCAAGGAGGGTAAAAAGGAGACAAAGGAGGAGAACACCCAACCCTAGGATGAGGAGAAGTTAGGGGTTGGGCAAATGGCAACTTGTCCGCTCTGAAGAAGAAGTCGCCACAACCACTTGAGCAGCCCAGTAGTGAAGAAGTCCTAGCAGCGAGAAGAAGAAGTCACCATAAGGATAGACTCCACAGCAGGATTGGGGTCAGGCAATGGCACCTGACCCACCACACCAACACTCTCCGTCTTCTCAGAGTCAGAAGCCGGAGCAGAAGAAACAACAGCAGATAACCTATAAAAACCAAAAAAAGTCAAAGACAAATAATGCAAGAAAATAAAAAAGAAATCAGAAAGAAGAAAAACTTACTTAGAAAGACGACGGAAAGCAATACGAGGCCGAGGTGGTGGAGGAGGCATGACCTGCTCGAGATCCACCAACAACCCGCAGAGACGAAGGAGCGAGGACCCGGCAAGGGTCCCAAAACTGGAGGTTGAGAAGAAGTCGGCCAGGGGGCTACAGGGGAGCCGAGTCAAAGTTAAAAGAGCAAAAAAGTATACACACCAAAACCAAGAAGACAACACTTACCGACGAAGAAGAGGAGAATCATCAACATCCTCGGCCTCATCGTCAAAAAAAGAAGAAACAGATACACCGCCTACCAAAGAGAAGAATCAAGACTACTTTCCAAAAAAAAAGAGCGAGCAAAAGTAAAACCAAACAACCTCTCACCTATCAAAAGGTTACCGATGGGCGAGGAGAAAGAGAAGAACGCGTCCGTTTCGAGCGCATTTGAAGAAGAAGAATCTCCCGCAGCAGGTCTCTTAGCACCCGGCACGAGTAACTCGAGGAAGGGCCACCGGGTGATAAGGAACATCTGAAGAGAAGGCTCCATCAAAGAAATACCGAGGCAAAACAACTCGGTCTTCAATTACCCGACGACCAAGATCGGTAGGAGGAGCGGGAAGAGGAGCAATTTTCCCATCAACATAAAGGGAGGCATCAACGTCAAAGTCCCTGCCAAAAGGCTTCAAAAAAGACAAGAAACTAGTCAATCTCGGTCAAAAGAACTCGGAAATACAGATACAAATAAGAAGAAATACTCACGGCGAGGAGGAGGATTATCGGCGGAGTACTCGAAACCAATCATTGGGACCACCGACGCGCCTTTCAAAATCTTACGGAGGCGAACAAGCATCTCCTCATCGACAACTTCGGTCGTGGCCACCATACGAGAGGGATTCTCGGCACCGAAAGTACTCAAAGCCAAAGTTCTCACGCGCCTTCAAAGGTTGCACTCGCGACGGAGGTAACTTGCCACAATAGCAAAACCCGGACAAGCCATTACGCTTCAAGTACCTAATCCTATTGAAAAGAGGTTCAAGAAGAGACAACTCGGCAGAAGTGAGCTGCTCTCTCTCCCACCGATCATTAGAAGCAGGCGGGACCCCCGAGTAGGTTTGGAGTCTTTGGAGCACCGGCACCACCATCAAGATTACCAAACATAAAACCACTCGGACCGCCAATCCTTCACGGAATCAACAAGATCATACTCAAAGAAGTGGCTCGACTTACGCCCTTGCGGAATTGGATCCCACATCCACCAAGGGTGTGGAGGGAATCATTGCGGGGCTGCGGCTTGAGATGGAAAAGAAAACGGAATAAATTGAGGGAGGGAGGAATGCCAAGGAAAGTCTCACAAAAATGGACAAAAACAGAAAGATGAAGAACCCCATTCGGGGTAAGATCATGAAGAGAGATGGAAAAGAAGCGAAGAAAAACGGTGGAGGAAGGAACAAGCCGGTAAACAAAGCCCGGCACGAATAAAAAGAAACAAAAAGCACAATCTCCCCGGGCGGGGAAACAGGGACACGATGCTCACCAGGTGCAACCCAACCGGAGAATTCCTTGGGCTGAATCATACCCAAGTCCTGCAGCTCGGTCAGATGCTTCTCCTGAGTAGTCGGGGCGGGGAAGTTCTTTGCGATGGCCTTCATAGCGACAAACTCGGGATTCATTTGCTCGTCGACCTCCTCCTCAAGAACAGACTTCTCAACTACCGACTTCTTGGAGGCCACCTTCTTCCTTCCCATGCAACGAATCAAGCACCCAAACTAAGAGGAGGATGCGTGGCGGCAATGCAAAGCAAAGATTTGGGGAATTTTTTTCTACGGCGCTAGGGTTTCGGGAAGCAAAGGCAAGGTGAAGAAGAAGAAAAGAATAACATGACTAATTTATAGACCGGTCTTAAAAAGCCCACTTAAGAGGCAACGGTAAAAAGGCCAACGGATACAAAGGCGCGATAATGGGAAAGGCCCGGTAAACCCTCAAATCACGGGATAACGGTCCGTATCCCGTTACCCACCAACGGTAAAAAAATACTATGCCGTTACAAAGAAAGATAGCTTTGCCAATATTATCACAACAAAGTCGGCCACCAACACCTCGGTCGAAGGAAGCCAGCCAACTTCCGATCCAAAACAAGTCTACTAAAAGATATACGGTCTTCATATCAATCAAAAAAACAAGTCGGCTCGACGGCGGACAACCATAAACACAGGGGACAAAACAACTCGGATCATTGCGGGGAACAAATATTCTTCAATATTACAGGATACAAGGTTACAAGTCTTACAAGACCCATCGAATTCGAGGGAAGAAATCCAAAGCAATAATTACAAGGAACCCGGTGGAATTCTGCCATAGAAAACAATTACGCGAGAATCCAAAACCGTCCTCGTTCTGAGACCCGGACTACCTCTAAAGGCGAGAATGAGCCGAGCGGATCCAAAGCAACCTTGATACACCAACACAGTGCATTCAAGATTGCCAAAAGAACCTTGGCCCGATCAAGCATCACATCGGGCCTCTCCAAAAACAAGTCGGATCGAACCCCATGTGAACAAAGAGCTCCGGCTATCGTCGGTGATGGCTGATCTACACCGCCTGGCTAGAAGGCGTGCGGCTCGGCAACTTCTTCCCACGCTTGAGCATATGTGCAGCGAGTGGAAAAAGAAGAACTAAGAGTGCAAAATGACACGGCATAGGGCACATCTCAAGACTTCTTCTACCTACGGAAGCGAGCCTCCAATCACAATGCTACTCGGGATTAGTGCGCCTCTAATCCCTATCTTAAGAATTCTTCTACCCACTAAATGAACCATCTTTGGAAAAACAAGAAAGAAGCCCAGGGGGGCTGTTCAACCTCGCAAACTATCATTGTCACAAAAGCAGGAAGAAGCATACTACAAGACTACGAAAACAACCGAAAGGGAAGTGCAATTTATAGGCCAAGATCGGTGTACATGGACCAAGCTCACCAATTCAGAGAAGCATTGACAAGGACAATAAAAGAAGGCGATAAAGAGAGCAAATGAAGAGTATATTCAGGCATATCCCGGCCTGTAAAAGCCTTTATACCACCACCGCCAACGCCCAACTATAAGCGAGACATAAGGGACGGTAAAAGCAAAGTCACGAGCCGTTGTCCGTTTCCTACGAGAAGAACTCGAGAAAAAGCTCGGGGCTGCAGCTAAGGAAGAACTCGGAAAAAGCTCGGGGGCTACAATTTCAAAGCCATCATGCTACTACGGAGAGCTCTTTGGAAAAGAGGCTCGGGGGCTACACTCATTGAGTGCGCCAATGAGCGCACGTCGATCAAAAAGCCACCACCCGACTACTTTTGAGGAAAAAATTCAAGCTCGGGGCTACAATTTCAAAGCCATCATGCTACTACGGACCCTCCGGCTCTTTGTTCCAAAAAGCAAGAGGCTCGGGGGCTACACTCATTGAGTGCGCCAATGGGCGCACGTCAATCAAAAAGCCACCACCCGACTACTTTTGAGGAAAAGAATTCAAGCTCAGGGGCTACAATTTCAAAGCCATCATACTACTCCGGACCCTCTAGCTCTTTGTTCCAAAAAGCAAGAGGCTCGGGGGCTACACTCAATGAGTGCGCCTATGGGCACACGTCAACCAAAAGCCATCGCCCGACTTCTTTTCTGACAAAAAACAACTCAGACGAAGGCTCGGGGGCTACAGGGCATACACCCTCAACTTTTTCTTTTTTCTCAAGATCCTCCAGCTACTTATAAATAAGTAGCAAGAGGCTCGGGGGCTACACTCAATGAGTGCACCTACGGCGCACGAAAGGGAACAATTCTTCAGCTAGACCACTTCGAAGCATCACTCCGAAGCAAGGCGCTCCCGAGTTCTATTTCGAAATGCTCGGGGGCTTGTCGATACGGGACATAGAGCGGCTACTCACCCGGCGCGGATCCCGTCGGGGACAAGAGCAAGAAGGACGGATCGAATAGAACACGGATCATCCTAGTTAGGCAAATAGAAAGT